>APFE030423487.1:25881-43284 GCA_000404065.3 Pinus taeda | reverse complement strand
ACTATTAAAAATAGTAAACTGTGATATAATTAAAGAAACTGAAAAAATTGAAAGAGACAGTTGTGGGGGTCCAAGTGGAATTAGAGGGTGGCCACAAATATCCACCTGGATCATTAGTTGGATCATATATACACATTCTTATAAAAAAAGTTAGTTACAAATTCATTTATTTACCCCTCAAAAATGCAAAATGACAATAGATATAACTTGTTCATCACTCATTCATATGTTCATTGCCCATGATATTTTGATAGTAAGTATTTGAAAATCACATCCTTTATCTCCAAAAAGGTGAAAATAAATTAAAACCATTGTCCAAAAAATAGGTGATATTTTCATGGCATACTTGAAAGAAAACCATTTTTATCTCTCCCAAAGAAAAAGAAACCAATTGGGGCAAGAATATGAACGATCATTATTGTTATAATATAAATTTTAATTCAAGGATATACTATGGAACTAATTCTTTCATAAGCACAAGACCACCATCATATTCTTAAAAATAACAACAACGCAAGTATTTGTCATTTATGATACTTATTTTATGTACAAATATGGTGATAGAATTTCAATTTCTCAAGAAATTTAATCTAAATCAAGAGACACAATTCTAATCTACTGTTATGCAAAAAATAATTCACAATTTAGAACAACATTTGCAAACATGCAATAAGAAAAACCACACATGCATAGTATATTTCTAGGAGAACCCATCTGGGAAAAACCCCTCAATCCTCTTTTCATTAATTAGATGAATAGATAATGTATTACAATTTCATTCTCACTCTGAGCTCAACAACAAGTGAATAACCTTTCTCTCTGCTCAATGAGAAACTCTGACCCAGACTTAGTCAATTTTTGCCTCCACCTGAGATCCTCTTTCCTTTTGCAAATCCTGCAGAATTAGGCCCCTATTTTTTAGGAATTTTCCTCTAATTGATTATGTAATTACCAAGGATTTATCATTGATTGCATGCAACACTTGTATACTCAATACTATTCTACAATTGATGTTACACTACCTTGGAATCTCCACCATCGCTGAGGAACTCGAATTCCTTACATGCACTAGATATTTTTGGTTGATTGATTAGTTAACTAGATGATCTATGAGTTAGATTGTTGTCCCACTCCACAATTGACCTCCAACTAATTCTATCAATAGTTAGAACTAGTTTAACTTAATACAACTATAAATAACTGAACTGGATTGCTACAAATTAGCAATCACACATGTATAACTAAACTCCAAGCCCTCTAAATCAAATTTACTAAGCTAACTGAGTGACAAGAGCCATGTCACCTCAGTTAACTTCCTATAAGTTGTTTGTTGATGTGGAAATTTTGAATTTTCTCAATTTGACCAAGGCAAAGTAAAATTGAGATTTTCTTCCTACACTTCTCAACACTCCCTCTTAGCAAGAAAGGGATTTTCAATCACCCCTATCTTGCACCTGTGGAATTTGAACTTCCATCTTTAAAAGGCCTTTGTCAAGATGTCAGCATATTGTTCCTCTATCGGAATGTATTGTAACAACATTATTCTCCTATGTACACAGTCCCATAAATGATGATACCATACATATATATGCTTGGATCTATCTTGAAATATTGGATTCTCATAGAGCTTAATGCAAATATGATTAACACAATATATCATAGTTGGATCCATATCTTAACCAAATAGTCCCACAAGTATCTTTTTCATCCATATCACCTCACATGTTGCTTGACTTGAACCATGTATTCAAGTCTGTTGAGCTGAGTGTTACAGACTGCTATGGGGTAAAATGCACGGTTTATGGAGAATAAAAACTACCATCAAAGGCCTTCCCAGGACCTTTGACAGACTATAAGATTATCTGCAGAAGCTACCAAGTTATACACATGTTCATCTATCAAATATCAATTAACAAAGTATGGAAAGAGTATTACCTCAAGTCTCCTTCTAGATTTGTTTGGAGATCGCAATGCAATCAAGAGGAACTCCCTCAAATCCGACTCCAAATTAATTCTTGCACAAAGGAAAGGCAAACACAATCACAACATATGATCTTGAAAACTAATATAAGAATGCACAATGAACATATATTTGTATATAGCTTAACTACTCATCTAAACAAGTATCGAAATGAACAACTCAATGAACAATGTTATCAACACTATGGAGTAGGGAACACAACTGCAGTTCTATATTAATAACGGAAGAGTGATTACAACCATCCATTGTATTAGTCTTCCCTTGTCCCTTGTTTTTCTCTCTCTCTCTCTTCTAGCTCACTTCTTCAGATTTGAGTCAATGCTCAACAGCTTAGTAGTCTATCCTTTCAAATGCTCTGACCTCTTTCACAATGGCCCTCTCACTACTTATGTATCAATTGAGTTAGGGTTGCCAAGCTCCTCATAGAGTTCATTAGGGAAAAAGCAATGAACCTGCCCTATTTTCCAGCTCTTTCCCATTTGCCTTCTTTTTCAGATTGGAATTTCCCCAAATAGTTTGATTTTTGGGAATTTCCTTACTTTTCGTGAGAAAATTTAGAGATAAATATCTAGATATTTGTGAGTAGATTCATTGGTTTGACCCATTGAACTTCCCTTAGTTTCAATAACGCTACCCCTGGTCTAACAACTTGAGTTAGCAGGGCCATTAACACACCCTTAGGCTTGGTAACAAGCTTTATAAAGTAGGTTTACAGTGTGCAACCAACGTTAGTGTGGAGTTAAGGCCTGCAATTGTAGTCTTTGCTTCAGTCATGCTGTCTTTCACCTCTGAGCTGATGAGGAGGTCATTTTGTTGTATAACAGATGCCCCCTAATGTATGAGATCATAGGCAGAGATGATGGCTGAAATACTTTACTAAAACTATAATTTTCTGTCAAAATTTATAGAGAGAGAGTAGCTTCAGGCAAAAAGGAAAACCTAATACAACACACACACACACACACACACACACACACACACACATATATATATATAACTGCTAAAATCATGTCCTGAGTCGAGAATTCCCATGCTCAATAGCTATGTCAGAGTAATCTTCTCTGAAGAGATATAACAAGGCTAGCCACCAATAAGCACAAAGCAGATCCAGTGTCATAATAGAATCATCCTGAAACAACTATCTCCAAAAAACAATATTCGCAGCTTGCGAGAGGAAACAAGGCTAAATGATGCAAGCCTCTACACAAGGTCTTGATTTCTGCTTCACCGAACAGCATAGATCGATACATGTGAAAAATATGTGTTGATGTCAAACATGCACGAAATCATCTGATTACTAGTCAATAATGGAGACTGTTAACAGATGTGAGGAAGGCCACTGATAATGGTGATGGTATCCAAGATGCACAATACAAACTAGTGAGTGTCAAAGATTTCTTTGTCATCGAACACTTGTAGAATTGCTTAACCAGGAGCCAATAATGAGAACCCCTGATCAAACACAAGGTAACCTGCCACTAATGTCTGCAAGTAGCAAGGCATTGAATGTGTTTCTGGGTTACCTTCCTAAATAGAGTGTTGAAGTCAATAGGAAGAAACCTGTCGAAAGGTAGGCAATGATGTGTCCTATATCAATTGACATGAAACAAGACAAGAATGATTTTGTTTTTTGAGGAATCTTTTGAGCATTTGGGTCTAAATAGCAGAGGGCATGATGAAAGGATATGTTTGATCGGTTGATGGAGGAAACAAATGGGTAATGCTTGAACAATAGAAGGCACAACAATGGTTTTAACCAGACAACACTAGACCCATGAACACTATAGAGTGTTAGGATATAGAGATGTAATTACATCAGGGTATAGAGGCTAAAACTCATAGAATGGTAGGGTTCATATTGAGAGGCCATCAAAAGGAAGGTTTATCTGAGGGAGTTCCATGTTCAAGGGAACGAATGCTGCCAAACCATGCTTTCCAATATGGAATACAGTTGTATTGTTCACTTTCCCCGTCTAATTAATTTAATGAGTCCAGATGGGTAAACTCATCGATCTTTTTATGTTTAAAGAGTTTGAAAAGGATCACAAAAAAGAACGACTCTTTGCCCTATCTGATTAGTTTAATGAGTCCAGACAGGCAAAGTCGTCGATTTTTTCATGTTTTAAGAGTCTGTAAAGTATCATAAAAAGAACAACTCTATATCTTATATGTGTAATTTAAAGAGTCCAGACTAGACAACTCAGTGGTCTTTTCATATTTAGAGAGTCTAAAAATATCGTAAAGTGCAACTCCATTGTGGTCCCTTTGTCATAGTTGTTAACCAAGTGCAACAAAAGATTAATAGTATACCTGGATTAGTTATTTTTCCGCTAATTAATCTATTGAACCTAGATAAAGAGAAACCTTTTTTCAATAGATGTCGACCTCATTTTGTTATGAGTATGAGGCAACGGACTAAACTCGTTTGTCGTTGTGAATTTTTAATGAGTCACACAACGACAAACTCAATACCTTCATCAAAATGTTTAGTGAGTCAGATGAAGAAAACTCAAGGTATCTTTTTTAGTTTAGTGAGCGAGAAAAAGAGGGAAAAGAACAACTCATCCCTTTTTCATAGTTTTATGAGCTCAAAGGAGGGGAAAAACTCTGGGATTTTTCGATTTAAGAGCGAGAAATGGTCCCAAAAAAGAAAGTGCTCTTGCTGCTGCCATATATTTTTAATGAGCCCGGTAATAAGAACTCAGGATTTTTCAGTTTAACGAGCGAGAAAAGTACCTAAAATAATGCTCGGGTCATCTTCATCAAGTTTAACGAGTAGAAAGACTAAGATCGAGATTTTTTCAGTTTAAAGAGCGAGAAAAAAGCGCCTAAAAAGAATGCTCCTTTGGTCTTTTTTAGTTTATGAGCTCGAAAAAGATCAAAAAAGAGTTTCTTAGAGCATCTTTGTATAGATTTAATGAGCGCAATGATGAAAACTCGAAGATGTTTCTATTTTTTAAAGAGCAATAAAATATCACAAAAAGTTCTCTAACCATTGTCACATAGTTTTTAATGAGCTCAACGATGAAAACTCGGAGATGTTTATATTTTAAAGAGCAATAAAATATCTCAAAAAGTGCTCTATTCTTCGTTGCAGTAGTTTAACGAGCCCAAAGAAGTAGACTTGAGGTTTTTTGGATTAACAAGCAAGAAAAATACCATAGAAAGAACATTTGATCTTCTTCCTGATAGTTTAACGAGCCCAAAGAAGGAGACTCAAGGATTTTTTGGATTAACGAGAAAGAAAAATACCATAAAAAGAACGCTCGATCTTCCTTGATCTCATGCTTGACAATAGGAGGGTCTATGCCATGCAATTCCTCATAATACCAATGGAAAACATCGCGGAAGTCCTTAAAAGGGTAGGTGAAGCTTGAAATTTCCTCAGGATTGCAATTGGCTCCAATACGAATGTCTTCCACAGTGCCTGTCTGATAGAAATATCGATGAGCGATGTTTTCAAAACATTGCCCATGTTTCCTTCTGCCTCCAAAGTCTGGAGGATCGTATAGGGTGAGGAAACAATTTCTGGTATGTCAGGGGATAGTATTTGAAAAGGCATCATGTCTGAATCAGATATCGAAACATGATGGTGTGAATCCTCCCAAGGTCACTCTTCTAAACTTGTGATCTCTCTAATAGCTTCTTCCATACGTAGGAGTTGATTGAGCGGATCGAAAGAAGGAGCAGTTATGGGAGGGGCAGTGGTAACGTTGGCTGAAACCAAAGTGACTAGAGATTCAGATGCAAATTGAATGGCTTGGTAGGCTGATTCAGCTGGTGACAACGACATTTTCTCTCCGTATGTGTCAATTCCTAAAGGAGTCAGTAGGATCCATGGATCGATCTGTTTATGAGGAATAGATGAAAGCATATTGACCATCTATGAAACCTTCGGCAGCTGAAGAGGAAAACAACCCATGAGGGAAGAAGCCTTCAATAGACCGGTACCTAAACTGACATAAGAGTTAATTTCACCTCCTACTAGGGGTACTAAGCCACTTGGTAATGGTGAATAATCAAGGGTACATAAAGACAACTGATCTACTGTAACTACCTTTCCATCCAATGGGAATTGGATGATGTGAAAAACAGTAGATATGATGGTCGTCATGGCATATGTCCAACTCTGACCCAACAAGAGATTATAGTTGAGTTTTTTGTCTACGACTTCTATGTCCACCATTACAATTTTCCCACACAAAGTGATGGGGAAACTAGCTAGGTATCCTTTTGGGATAAAGGTGTGGCTGTCGAAAGCTTTCAGGGAGTTCGACGGCAGGGATAGGGTTGGAGAACCCAAGGTGAGCCAACATGAAGCTGACATGATGCAAGTAGAAACACCTTCGTCGATGACAGTTCTGTGTGTACCTTTACCTTTCGAAGTTATATGCACCTGGAATGCAAGCTGGTGAGAAAGGGTAGGTTTACACTTGTCCATGTCAAAAATAGCAAGCATGGAATCCATTGGGTCAATACCTCCAATAGCGGAAAGCAAAGCTTTCCATTGCGTGGGGCATGTTTGTAATACTTCAAATGCTGACATAGTCAATGGCGCTTGTGCCAAATCCTCTACAATGTTGCAGTGTTGGGTGGCACGTGTAGATGTATTGTGCATTTTGTGTCAAAGTGCCCCTTTTGGGGTCAAATTACAAGTTCCTCAACTGGCCTTTCGATATGCAAATCATTGAGTGGCAGTGGGTTTTGACCTGAGGATGGTTCCGTTGCAGGAGTGACAGGAGTTCCATAAGATTTGGCTCTTGTGGCAAGTTCTACCATTTCAAATGTGAAAATGGTAGAAGATCTTTCACCAGCTGAAGGATGTTACAAACCATTGTTGCCCCCTTGCAGGGGTTGCGGTTTGTTTGCAATAATATTTTGCTACTGTTGAGTGGGAAAGGATTCCTAAGGATAGTAGGGGCCTTACCATTATCCTTTTTGGAAAGGTATTCAGTGCATTCTTGAAGTTGCGGACAATGCCAAGTTGTGTGATCTTCAGCACAAAGTTTGCATGGATATCTAGTGGGTTTATCCTTTTCCTCATTAGTGGGCGCAACGGCCTCTGTTTTAGGTTGGGCTACTTTGGTGACTGTTCTTCAGAAGGAGCAGTATTTTTCTTATTCTTCTTTTTCTTGCCACCATATTTTTGTATAGACTGCACATAGTTTATCGCAGTGGCAGGAAGAGAAGTCGTATTGGTAGAGCCGTCCACTACCAGCTTGACAATGGAACCACTGAGTTGTTTTATAGTGACCTCAGAGATTACGCTGACAATCCCGTCGGCGTGCACTCTAGGGTGCTGAGTGGTGGAAGCATCGGGGTTACTAGGAGCATTGGGGATTATGTCGTAAAGAGTGTCAGACTACAAATATATCAGATCTAAGTGTTGGGCATGACGTATGGATTGGTCTTCTATGACCGAACCACCTAACGTGACATCTCTAGCAATTTGCAGGAGTAAGGACTTACATAACCAATCTGTTAAGAGCAAGTCTGGGATGGGAGCTTTTACTAACCTCCGCCTACATCTTCACTCATGAATATGATCGGAGATGTGGGTGGTGGTATCCTGACGAAATGAAGTGAGGAGCTCTGTCCCAGTCTCATAGCGGATAGGTAACTGGAAGTGCTTTAGGAATTCCATTATTAAAGTGTCAAAGGTGTTTACTGACGTGCATGGTAAATCAATATACCATTTCACTACATTGCCAGTGAGGGTGCGGGGAAAAAGACGTAACCGGAAACTATCATCCACCATAGAGTTTGAAACACACTAGAGATGGTAGGTGGTGATATGGGTGCCTAGATCCTCCCCTTGCTTTCCATTGAACTTTGGGATGTCCATTGGTATTTTATGCAAGATGGGGTCATTTGTCAACTTGTATAAGTCAACTATATCCAACGTTGCCAAAAATGGCAGAGAGTTAGGTGGTCCTGACTCGAACCATGGTGATGACAGATGACTTGAGGAGCTTTGCACTCCTCCCATCATTTGGTTCCCCATGGTGTACATGGGTTTTGTGGTGTAGCAGTTGCTTTGAGGTATGGTGTTGTAAAGTGGATTTCCATGAGGATTTTGATACTGGGGTATGGAATTGCCCCCAGTATAAGCAGTTCCCCCTTGACTCATTTGAGTATGTGATTAGGGTGCCCCCATGGACTGGTTGGGAACCCCATATGGATTCCCGCCCGACATAGAACTGACCATTTGGCCTTAATTGACAGAGGGGACACTCATGGCAATTAGCGACTGACCATGCATGCCTAAGAATGGAGGGGGAACTGTTACATTCCCTACCAGCATGTTCATATTGGGAAACCCCCCAGGCATATGAATCTGGAGGTTTTAATTGTACATTGACAGCCGACCATGTTGTTGGTAAACGGGAACCATGCCCATAGTGCCATATTGGGTGTTATATGTAGCACTATATGTGGCACTTGTCGAAGGTATGCAGTTTGGCACCATAGGGGTGGAACCTGGAATTTGCTGGGTTCCACTCATAGAGGGTGTCATGTGAGTGGTTGTACCTAGGAAAAATGGGATAGCGGGATTCCACATTACTGGTGTTGTGATGACTGTCGACTAGGGGAGTGGTGAAGGACCAAAAGTGTCCCTAAAGTTCCACAACCCATTAGGCATCGAATGGATAGATGGAAATGTTCCAACTACCAAAGCAGAAGTACAGGTACCACGGGAGCCAAGACAGGTTCCAACGGATCCGTGAGCAGAGAGTTAAAGGGGAAAGAAATCCCTCGGTGAAGAAATCCTCCGGTAAACTTGAATTGTCGGTTGTACAAACAAATCCCGTGTGAGATCTAGGAGACTGATCCCTCCAAGATGAGGAATCTGATTCAGTGGAACTTGGCGGATCTTCCATAATGAGTGGAGGAAGTCCTAACAATTGTCTGGAGTGACGACAAGGGCTCGATGTAGCCACGGTGACCATTAATTTTATCAATAAATTATAATTGTAATATTCTTTAAAGTCTCAAATGATAGCACTCAGGTACCTAAATAAATATAAAAAATACACTAAATGGATCAATCAACAAATAGAGGAAAATTACCTCGTCTGATAAGCACTGATCACCGAAGATGAAACCCGGTATCTCAATGAATAACAGAGAAGGATGGCCAATTGTACGGTTATAGTTACTCTAGAGCTTCACCTGAACCTCAGATTGAGGGGCCAAGTACTCTCGTGAAGATGAACACCCTCCCAAAAACTAAAGATAGAGTAGATATGTCCGTGTTAGGTACCAGGATAGCCCATCCCAGTCACCTTGTGTAAGTCCCTATAATTTTGGCCACTAGAGATACCTCAAATCACAGACATTACTAGGGGGGACATAGTCGTAGACAGCACACTTTGTGGGAAGGATACCTGAGTCCCCAACTCAGTTCCGAAATCCCCGAAGGGACCCCTAGTACAAAGAATGCCGAAAGGATTTGTAAGAGAAGGCGGGCTACCTTCAATTACAATCCGATGTTGTCTCGTATTTCACTCTGTTGTTAGTGGAGCAGTCTTACTAATATGAGTGCAGAAGGAATTGTTTGCTTGTTAAAGACACTAGTTTTGGTTTTCAACCTTGGGCATTTCACTCACATGCTTATCCCAAGATCCTAGCCTAGCTAATGTTGGTTTGCTCAAAAGAGTAACTGATTGATTTTAATGTAAATTTTATGTGTACTTGATTATTGTCTTCGGTAGGGGTGTTGATGTATGAAATATGGTGAGAATCTTGACTCAATAAACATGCAAAAACAATGCTTTGAAAAAAAGAAATTCAATTTGATGCATACAAGTTGCATTCTACATATTCATATTTTCACATATTCATAGTTTTGTCTGTGCATCTATAGTCTTTCAACACATGCATAACCAAAACATTATTTTCCAATATTTCCTAACAACTACTAAAAACCAAAATGAAGCAACTCACAACTATTTAAATAGAAGGATGAACACAAATTATCAGTCTTTCTTTCAAAAAAGATGTTTTTTAAGAGAGAAAAACCAAAAAAATTTCCCAAAAATAAATTTCTAGGACACCAATTTCGCTGACATAATACAGTTACAGATCTTATTTCAGCCCATGAGAAAATTTTCCATCCCTTTTAGTCCACAGATATTATTGGAAATCAAGGCAAAGGGAGACTAACACTCTGTAACAATGACTACATAGAATTAGTAGGCCCACTAATGCTCCCTGTACACAGGCACAGTGCTTTATAATGCTTTGTGTAGTCCGGTAACCTATGTTAGTGTGGGAAATTTATCAAAAAGGGGGTTTCCAAGATCAGTTTCTGAGATGAATGTATACTAGTAGGATGCAACAAGATATTTGGTGGATCAGAAAAAGGATTGCTTAATAATAGGGAGCTCTTGGAAGGAAGAGAGAACAAAGAATAGTCTGGGTAAACCAGGAACTAGATGTATAGTCCCCAGTGGAGTCACCAATTCTGCTATGGGGTAAAATGCACAGTGTATGGAGAATGAAAACTACCCTCAAAGGCCTTCCCGAGACCTTTGACAGACTGTAAGATTATCTACAGAAGCTACTAAGTTATACACGTGTTCATCTATCAAATATCAATTAACAAAGTATGGAAAGAGTATTACCTCAAGTCTCCTTCTAGATTTGTTTGGAGATCGCAACGCAACCAAGAGGAACTCCCTCAATCCCAGCTCCAAATCAATTCTTGCACAAAGGAAAGGCAAACACAATCAAAACATACAACCTTGAAAACTAATATAAGAATGCATAATGAACATATATTTGTATATAACTTAACTACTCATCTAAACAAGTATCGAAATGAACAACTCAATGAACAATGTTACTGACACTATTGAGTAGGGAACACAACTGCAGTTCTATATTAATAATGGAAGAGTGATTACAACCATCCGTTGTATCAGTCTTCCCTTGCCCCTTCTTTCTCTCTCTATCTCTCTTCTAGCTCACTTCTTCAGATTTGAGTCAATTCTCAACAACTTAGTAGGCTATCCTTTCAAATGCTCTGACCTCTTTCACAATGGCCCTCTCACTGCTTATGTAGCAATCCAGTTAGGGTTGCCAAGCTCCTCATAGAGTTCATTAGGGAAAATGCAATGAACCTGCCCTGTTTTCCAACTCTTTCCCATTTGCCTTCTTTTTCAGATTGGAATTTCCCCAAATAGTTTGATTTTTGGGAATTTCCTTGCTTTTCTTGAGCAAACTTAGGGATAAATCTAGATATTTTTTATCAGATTCATTGGTTTGACCCATTGAAATTCCTTAGTTTCACTAACACTACCCCTAGTCTAACAACTTAAGTTATCAAGGTCACTAATGCACCCTTAGGCTTGGTAACAAGCTTTATAAAGCAGGTTTACAGTGTGCAACCAGCGTTAGTGTGGAGTCAAGGACTGCAATTGTGGTCTTTGCTTCAGTCATGTTGTCTTTCACCTCTGAGTTGATGAGGAGGTCATTTTGTTGTATAACACAGACCTATACTTCTTGCTGTATCGGGAAACCATTGTGGACCCAACACTGAAAATTCCACCTGATGTACTCTTTCGGTCGAATGGAATCCCTGCCTAATTTGCATCTATGAAGCCACACAACTTCACTCCTTGTATTCATTTGTACCATAATCTAGATTAGGTAGTGCCTCTAAGGTACCATAAGACATGCTTTGTTTCCTTCCAATATAATTTGGTTGGCCTAACCATAGCTTAGCTCAGATGGTTGACTTCATAACACATATATGGTCATGTGTTCACAAGATACATCAGTGAACCCACTAGTTGTTGATAAATGGTAGCATCAACCTCTTCACCTTAAGTGACATCCTCCTTCCTCCGGTTGTTTTCTAGAGGTGTCTCCATGGTTTTACAACTCTCCATGTAAAATCTTTCTAATATCTCGGTGGCATACTTTCCTTAAGAAACAAACAATTCCCCATCACCTTGCCATACTTACATCCTGAGAAAGTAGTGCATGAGACACATCTCTTTCATTTCAAAGACACCTGTAAGGTCCTCCTTGCAAGAGCTAATCAGCTACTCATCACCTGTCATTATTAAATCATCAACAAACAAAAAAATGATAAGCAATTTACCTTCTACAAAAATATGATAGAGGTTTACATCTGCTTCACTTTTGGTGAGGTCCAATCCAGTGAGATAATTGTTTATCCAAGTGTACCAAGATCAGGATTCTTGTTTGAGACCATACAATGCTCACTTGAGTCTACACATATGAGACTCCTGATAAAATGTCTCAAAATCTTTTGATTCTCTATGTACACTTCCTCCTCAATAACACCATTGATAAATGTTGTTATACATCCACTTGGTGGATCTTCCACCCCATCTATGCATCCAGTGCAAGAATAGATCTAATGGATGAATACCTTGCTACAGGAGCAAAGGCTTCCTCATAGTCAATTCTCTTTACTTGAGAGAATCCTTTGGCCACAAATTTGGCCTTATATTTCTCTATGCTTTTGTTTCCTGCATGTTTAACTTTAAAGATCCATCTCTATCCCATAATTGATTTATTTTCCAGACTTGGGACCACTCCCCAAACACTATTCTTCATGGTGGATTCGTATTCTTCCACCATTGCATCAACCCAAACTAGTTTCTCAACTACTTCCTCAAAATAGGATGGCTCGATCTCTACAAGCTCAATTATTAGAACCATGTAGCCAATGTACCTCTCAGGAAACCTCCTTTTCCTTGCCAAATTTGAAGGAGCTCCCACATTCTCCCTCGCATCCTACAACAATATATGAGCTTCTTTGGTTCTTTTTCTACCTTCTCTGGATGGTTTTACTTGAGTGGATGTATCCTATCTGCCTCCCCTTTTCTCCTCAATTTGTGGTTTCTCTGCAACTTCATAAGGCTCCTCCTTTGGAGCTAAAATCTCCTCTTGTGGTGGGATCTGAAGCAACCTCTCAAGAGATCACCACATCACTTTCTCCTCATCAAAATTTATATCCCTTTTCACAACTGAAATTCTGAGGGGAGGTAAGTACACCTAGTAATTGTATGGAGTTTCATTGTAACCCACAAAAACTCCCAAGCCTGTTGTTGAATTAATTTTCTTCCTCGGATATTTGGAGACATGGTAGTAAATAGAGGCTCCAAAAATTCTAAAATGAGACACATCCAACTTCTCCCCAAGAAATCCCCCTTTGATGTAATCATACCAAGAATATGATGAGGACTTTGGTTCTACAGGTAGAGTGTTGTGTTAGATGCCTCTTCCCACAAATGCAATGGTAGGACTTGGTCATGTAGCATATCTCTCGCAGCTCCTACAATGCTACGGTTCTTTCTCTCAGCTACCCCATTCTATTGTGGGTTGTGGGGAGTTGTAAATTCCCTTTGAATTCCTTCTTTGGAATAAAAGTTCTTGAAGTCATTAAAACCATACTCACTTCCATTGTGACTCATAAGAGCCTTCACATTCTTATCAGCCTCTTTCTCAAGTAGTGCCTCGAATTCTACAAATTTTGAGAATTTCTCATCCTTCTTCTGCATGAAGAAGATCCAACACTTTCTTGAGAAATAATCAATAAAAATAACAAAGTACTTATGTTTGGCAGTAGAGGTTATCAATAAGGGTCCAAAAAAATCAGATTGGACTCTCTCCAAGATGGTATTTGCTTTGTTGTCTCAATAATGGAATGTATTAATTTTTTAGCCCTAAAGCTGACAAAGGTGTTGGAAAGTCGTTTCCTGGTAAGAATTATATTTTCCCTCTTGGTGATAAATATCCAATTATCTCTTTTGAGGTTTCTCCTCTTCTTCCCATTCTCGATTATTTGCCTAAGTCTGAAGATGTTGTGACTAAGAAGGCTAATCTTATTTTCCTCAAGATTTTGGGATTTGTTCTAGAGGATGAGCCATTCTCCCTTATTCAAATTATTTGTCTAAATAGACGTCCTATACCTCCTTGGAAGCTATTTTTTTGCAAGAATGTGTTACCTCTCCCATACCTATGAAGAAAGGTAAAAAATGTTATGAACTCGTATCAAAAGTGCACCTAAATGCAAATAATCCTTCTAAGGGTGGTTTAGCTATTGATACTCCAATTGTTGGTCATGCAAGATGCACATGAAACTTTTTGATTTCGCGAAGGAAGGATATAGGATATATTCATTTGGGAAGGAAAAACACCATCTCAAGGATCCTTGAAGCACGAAAATCCCCACGAGGGGTCTCTTAATGATTTTATTGTCTTTAAATTTATGAAGCTTTGGGGGCACCTCAAAAAAAGGGCCCTAAAGAGTCTCTTGAGTTCATTTACCCCAAACATATTAATTTTACAAGAGACTATGAATATGGGCACTAAATCTTGAATGGTAATTGAACCTTAAATGAAGGATAGGAACTTCTGTACCTATGACGTGGATGGTCTCTCAAGAGGTAACATCATTGGATGGAGCTAGGCCTTTAGGAATTTTTCTTCTACCAATTATCACAATGTTATTTTCGTGTAACTAAAAGTATGTACCCTTGGGGAAGTTTGGAACCTTTTAAATGTTTATGCACCCTACAATGATAGGAATAAGTTTTGGGAGATGTTGAAAGAATTTGATATCCTATCTAGACCATCTCTAGTTTTGGGATGTGATCTCAACTTTGTTAAATCCATCAGGGAAGTGTTGGGGGCCAACTCAAAGTTTGATCTGTTGGAATCATATTTCAAATATTTTTGACTCTCTCAATTTGGTTGAAACTAGTCCCACTAAGATTTCCCCTACATGGAGGAATATGTGAAGTGTTGAGAGTGTTGTTTCTAAAAGATTGGCTAGATTCTATCTATCTAAAAATTTAATTTCAAATAATCTAATTATCAAGTCTTAGGTTGATGTGGGGGACAATAAAATTAGTGCCCCATTATATTATGGATTGAAACTTAGGAGGACCTCCCACCTTCCCCTTTCAAATTTAATGCCTCTTGGATAAAAGAACTAAACTTCATTAAGGTAGTCGGGGACTCTAGGATCCATGTCAAAGAGGAAGGACCTCTTTCACGCATGGCTCAATTTTATAATAATCTCAAATCTATTAAAGTCAAAATAAGACTATGGTTGAAAGGTTTCAAGGAGAAACAAGAATTAACGTTGAAAAATGTTGAGTTAAGAATTGTTGACATCTACTCTTCTAAATTTTCAGGTTTCTTCTCCTCTGTTGAGATGGAAGAATTGAAGAATCTTAAGATGGTCAAAAGGGATTACTTGACCTAAGAGAAGGAGTTTTGGTGGTAGAAAGGTTGCGCCATTTGGATCAAGGAAGGCAATGAAAACACCAATTGTTTTCATCAGTTTTCCAATTTACGAAAAAATAGTAATTCTATATGGGATATCACAAATGAACATGGGGTCTTGGCCCTTTCCTTATTTTATAAAGAAAAGGCAAGGGTAAATTACTTTAAGGCGCTCTTTAATGAGCCAAGTGGTTTCCTAGTTCTTGAGACTCTGGACACTCTCAAACTCTTTCTCTAGTCTATCAACCAAGAAACAAATGAGGCTTTAGCAACAGATGTCTCAGAGGAAGAAGTGTTGGGAGAACTCTCACAAATGCATAAAGGAAAATGCCTAGGGCCTGATGGATTTACCATCAAATTATATTTAGTTTTCTATGAGTTGATTAAATCAAACATATTAAATTTTGTCAAAGAAAATCAGAATAATTGTTGTAGGTTCAGACCAATCTCTTGTTGTAATGGAATTTGCAAACTAGTGTCATTATTATTTCCATGAGAATCAAATTGGTCCTATGTGAAATTATATCAGAGGAACTGTTGGCTTATTAGGGCCTGATCCAGGTTTAGAGTTAAGATAGCCAAACAAATCCTGGTACTACTAGCCCTTTCGGCAACAGGCTACAGAGCATGGAATGAGGTCTCACCTGAAGTAGTATGGGAGGGTGCTAGAGCTAGGTTTCCGCACCCTGGAGATGTATAATGAGTTCAAGTGGTCTGCGGTTTGACCCTGCTCGCGGGTTGCTTCATGCACTTTCCTATACCTCGCAGCCCGATATAGTGCCTACGCGCAACCCTACTTAAAGTTTGAATGTTGCACTTCTGCATTATTACCCAAGACTTTATTGGTATTCCAATGTTAGTTTATTATCTTAGCCTACTTGCATGCTTTAAGTTATACTTAACAACATAAACCATTCATACAAGTGCACGTAGTAAATAAACAATATATTTGCAAATTATATCAAACATGCAATAACCTAAGAACAGATACACATAATTATGATAAAACTTCTTTTTATTAATTTCTTTCTCAGTAATATACTCGACTCTGCCCTATGGACTCAGCTGTAGGGGTCTGCGCACTCATCTGTAGACTACTAGGCCTCTGCACACTCAGCTGCAGAGCCTTCTCCTACTCTACGACCCAGACACACTTTACACTTGCAACTCAATCACTAAGACTTGTTACTCTTCTCTACTATTATCTCTTTTATTTTACACTTAGAGCCTCACTCTATTTATACAATCCCATGATCTGTGAACTATGGATAGTTCTATCTAGCCGACATTACATTACAAAACTAGGGCAGACAACCCTGTGACTCTATTATACTTTCACTCCCCCCTCCCACAATTCACAAAGATTTACAACAACATTGGGTCAAAACTTGGGCTTTGAGCCCCTGTTGTGGCCAGCAACAACCCCCCCTTCTTATTTAGTTTTATCACTAATACTAAATAAGTGAGGACCCTTAATAAAAATTCAAAAAATTGATTAATTCTTGTATTTCCTTCTTTAATAAAACTTACTATCATAGACTTAGGAGAATACCCCTGAAAAATCCAAAAAATCTTAAGTTTTATGGTAAGTTAGGATAAAATCATTCCTTAAAAAATATCGCATTGCAAAAAGGGTGATGGATACCTCCCGGCAAGCGGAAATCTAAGATTGTGAAATCACGATGCGAAACTACACACTAAAAACATTCATGGCATTGCATGCCTGTTACACAGTAATTTGTCACCATTTGTCACCGTCCCTATTACCCCTCTCCTGCACCTTGGAGGACTCATTCCGGGACTTGTGAGAAGTGACAAGACTTGAAACCACTTGCATCATTTACCTCTGAACATGAGCTTCATATGCCCTGAAGACATATCCTACTCTTTTCCCTTAAAAACAACCCTTTTTACATTAGCGTTGGCCCACTGTGTTCTGCCCGCGCCAATGGGGAAAATCCTATAAAAGGGGCGCGCCATTAGCGCTCTGTCCCAGAGTCGCAATCGTGCCAACCTTTTTGGGCAAAGTTTTTAACCAATCAATCTCTGAAAGTTCTATCCAACTCATTCACCAACTGCATCCAAGTTAAGTGAAGATGGTTTGGCTTCGAATCTCCTTGAATGGGAAGTAGTTTGCCACCATTCCATAG
>APFE030423487.1:0-25162 GCA_000404065.3 Pinus taeda | reverse complement strand
GTTTGATTGTTGCTAGACCCGTTCTGGGCTAGTAGGGATTGCCTCTATCCGTAGAGGGGATTTACCTCTCCAACAATGCCTCAAACATCACTTACGTTGAAATACCTCAAACCGCTGATATGCGATGACGCATATCGCAAATCGCATTTCGCTGAAAACACATGAATGGATGATTGTCATACGCTATGAACTTGCAATATTGCGATTTCACGATATTGCGATCTGCGATACTGCGATCTGCGATATTGCCAAGCGAATCGCAAATCGCCTTATCGCAGATCTTTAGGGCTCATGGTTTGAAAAAGCTTTTTCCATAATCCGAGACCCGGTTATGTGTGTTAATGTTAATCAATGAGTTAGTTGGCAATCATTAATGAAGCATAAATTTTGATCTGATCGAAGAGCTATTTCACGTAAGGTGGTATATTTTATATGTTTTGGGCATTTAAAGCTTTCCCGTCACCTTTTTATTATCATTATTCTCACCTCATTTGTAAACTGTAGGAATGAAGAGCAGAGAACTATACATAGCAGTGTTCAGGACATTATGGGAAAGAAGGGTAAAGCTCCGAGTTCTGAAGGCAAAGAAATGACGCCCTTATATACAGACACCGCCTATAACAAAGATGCCGGTATTACTACCTGGGAAGGCATGTATAGTTTATTTGAGGAAGAAAATCCTAAAATTATGGAGCTTACGGCTACTGCAAGCTCACATGGGTCTTCTGAGGTGTCTATTACAGAGTTAGCTTGCTCATTCTTGCACCGGATAGTGGCGAGGCCCAAAATTCTTCCATACACAGACATGGTTAAATGGGTACTGGATAGCGCTGACATTAAAAACAGACAATTTAAGGCTTAGGGTCAAGGACTCATTGGCTCATTCACTCCACAAGATTTGAGGCTCATGTAGCATCTACCAGAGCCACAAGCGACTTATAACAAATAGTTCATGGAGAAGTTCTCTAAAGAAAATGAAGATTTGGCAGAATGCACCAAGGACTGGTCAAGAAGGGACAAACCACTAAAAAAGGATAAGCATGGTATGTATAGTATTAGTTCCCTTACCTCCCCGTATTGCTTTGCTACTGCTATGCTCTGTAGACTTTTTGGGAAGCCAGACATTAACAAATTTTCATCTAAATGGCTACCATTATTGGATGCCACCACCAATGCTACTATTGTGGATTGGGCTAAGATATTGTTTGACAAATTAGCCACATCCATTTTGAATTACTGGTCTAAAAGAACTATTTCTCAGAGAATTTATCCCCCTTTCTACTTATCTACATATGTGATGGATGCAATCTGTTATATTTCCAAGTTTCCTCTAATGGGTTGGAAATGGACGACTCAAGATCCCTTACCCATTCATATTTATCACAAAGAATTGTCGCAATCCAAGTTCGCTCCGTATTTCTACAAGATTTGTCATGGAATCATGTTAACTCTGTACAAAATATTGTATGATAAAGACGCTCCAAGATTTTCTCCCGAAGCAGAGGTCAACATACTCCCTGTTACGAGATGGTTTGGAGAAGAACCTTTTACATATGTTAGGGTATTCGGGAGTTTCACTTCCCCTCATGTCTTACCTTTATATGTTCCTGAGAAACTACTGCCATGAGAAATTGCTTATCAGACCTGTGGAGAAGGAGGTGTGACTAAATATTTGAAGGACAAGAAGAAGGCCATTTGGCCGCAATTTCCTGTGGCCTGTGGGGCATTTTCACTATTTGATGTAGGTCATGCATTCAAAGAAGTGAACAACATGACATATTTACGATTGTTCAAATTTCCAGGAAGGCCACTCAACCCTTCTGATATTGTTAAAAATTTCACTATTGCAGTCAAAATAAAGGTGTTTTCTAAAGAAGATGATCTTTTTGATGATATGTTCCAACAGAAAAGAACATTTAAAGAAGTTCTGCATTCAGCCCAAATGTGATTTGCTCTAGCATAATTTCAAGAGTTCAAAATATACAGAGAAAGGAGGTTAGCTAATATCCCTTTGGATAAATTACAGTTGGAACCCGTAAGGGAACCAACTCCCAGTATCAGTCTCAGTGGGAGTTCAGGCACAGACAGATCTAAATCCAAGTCCAGGAGAGAAACATCAGAAAAATCCAAGAGGTTCAAAAGTGACCACAATAAAAGCAAAGGGTCAGTAAGGGATACTGCCCAATCGAAGGAGCTCCCACAACAACAGGCTTTGACCTCTCCATAGCTATATACTCCCCCTCTCATTGTCTAGCCACCATCAGTCAGAACTGAGCTAGATAAATAATGGGAGACATTCAATGATTTAATCAATATTGAAGGACAAAGCATAAAGACACCTGAGAGTAATGTATAGACAGCGAATGATATAGTCACATGAACAATTAGCAATGTCCCAGAAATGGAACATATTCCCATTACCCCATCCTCTGAACTTATGCTCAAAATAGAGGAAATCCCTCCTCTTGATGTATTTTACAATCCACAACATAAAGCTATGGTGACAAGACAAAGAAAGAAAAGGAAATTGGAAAGCGTGCTCTCTCATGATGCAGAGCAATTGGACATCCTATGGCAAGATCCTACCACCGATCCCACTGAAAATCTCACTAAATTATCTCAGATCGCAGGAGTATATGCCTCTGCGATCATTGATAAAGCATCTGAGGTACAACAACTACTAAAAAAGAAAAAGGATCAAATACAGGTTTCGCAACAACAACTACAACAAGCCAATCCCAACAGCGAAGCACAAAAATAGCTTGAAAGATTACTACAGGACTTTCAACAAATGCAGATAAGATACCAGAACAGCTTAGCTAAAAGAGAAAAATTGTTACAGGTTATGCAAGAGATGCGCAAGGATGATCCTAAGCTTAGAGAATTTGTCACAAAATCCATTTCCTTCAATGATCAATTACACAACAACAAGAAGCATTATGCCAAACAATATCACAGTGGAGGTCTTATTGTGAAATAAGTGATAAAATTACTAATCAAGTCGTGGACTTGCGACATGATTAGGATTTAATTGATAAAAGAGTTACTGAATATTTGGCTTGGCAAGGAACAGAGGAAGGGAAAAAGGCAGGCGCACCAATAATCAATGACACTCACAAAGAAATGCTCTTTAACAAGTGGGATGTACAGATCAGGAAAGCAGGACAAGCGCCAGAAGGAGCAGCCTTAGCAGCAAACAACGTCATTAACTGCATCAATGAAAATTTACATAGGGAAAATCTGATCTCAGAGACCACTCCAGGATATCTACCAAAAGTACAACATCTGCAGATAGGCTGGAGACAGAAGGCTCAAGAAAAGGCAAAATCAATTAAAAGGCTAACTAAGTCGAATTGGGATTCTTACTGGACGTACTTGGTAAAACCACACAGCCAGTGCATGACTCTGAAATGTATCATCAATTCTGTCGAGAAGATGGCACCAGCTCTTGATGATTCCGCTTTTGTAGGATAGCTAAAGTCCAAAGTCGGCCAGCCAACTCTCCTCAAACAAATGCTAAACGCTTGCGATTTCAAGGAACAAATACACAAATAGTTAGTTGTTAGTTTTAGTTTTAGATTCAGTTTTAATATTAATTTTGCTTTATTTTTGCCTGAAATGAGGACGCTCATTTAAACTGCATCCTACATTTTTGTAATAAATTATTTTTAGATTTAGTTAGTAGTATTTAAACCCTTCTCATGCATTTAGAGAAGGGTCCTGAAATTTGTCAAAAACTTGTCCTCAAAACATGCACTTTTGCACCCTCCGAGGAGGTTTTGATGAATGAATGGAACATGATTTATCGATATCTGCATTTAATATCTACTACTGATGTTGCACTTTTTTACTCTTAGAGGATTTTGGATTAAGAAGAGATAAATCATTATTGCTTGAAGCTCATCAGTAGAACTAGTTATAAATGATACTTTTATCTCTTAACTATTTTTGCCTATGTGTTAAAGTGATATTCATGTTCAGTTATTTATGTATGAATGTGTGAATGCTTGAGTTATCATTTGGCACTTCTGTATGGTGATAGCTATTTATTTATGCTTAATATATGAGTAGCTTATTATGCAATATGTTTTTCACAACTATTTCGTCTAACTTTTTATACGAAATAGTTTATCTTTATTGAATTCCTTTCTCATAGCAATTGAATGATCTTTATTACCAATTGTGATTTGAAATCGTTTTAGATCGCATAATAGAAAGATTACATCCCGGGTTAGTTTAGAATTAGATATTTCTATTTATTAGAATACAATTGCATGTTATTAGATTAGATTTAGAATAAAAGCATTTCACTTAGGAACTTTTAGAAAGGAAATATCAAGTCTCAACACACACACACACACACACACACACATATTGGGAAACTGGTCCCATATCCCAAGTCGGACCCACTATACCAAAGGGAAAAGGAGCTCCTAACCAAGGTCTGGACCGGGTGGGTATCCCCCTTGTTGTAGACCCAATTTTCGGGGCTTCAATATATTTGGTGCTAGAAGGAGGGCCACGAACTGTGAATGGAAAGTAAGTCTAAATCTAAATAGAATTCTGAGAGTAAATTGCCCTCACCATCTCCCCTGACTTCTCCATCACACTTAGAATCTTTAAAACCTGAGCAAGAAGTCGAAAGAACAACAGCTGCTACCACAAACCCTGACATTTCAGAGAAATCTACTACTGAACCTCCTGAAGTTGAATCTTTGATTCATAAACTTCAGCGATTTTCTATATCACCTCAAAGATCTGATAAATCTCAAGGTAGTGTGACTTCACAATATAACCCTGCTCATCCTCTCACCAGATGAAAGAGAGAAAATTTTGGTGTTCAACCAACCGAGTTACCTCTACCTACAAGGAAGAGAGCAAGGAAATCACCTAAAGGGTCTGATAGCAAGACTCTTTCGTCATCATCATCCATCTCAACCTCTCCACCGCAAATTCAACCATCCACCCCTCTACTTTAGATTATTGTCCACCAGTTCACTGGAACTTCCACATCCCCTTCTCAAACATCTAGAATTGTAATATCCTCATCTTTCCAACCGCAAGGATCATCTTCTGCGCTTTCCTCTATTAGTAGTTCAAAAATGGCCCAATCTCCATGGAATAACCCAGGGGTAGTCTTAATGCCTGCGCCCTTGAGTCAAATACCGACCCATCCTGAAAAATGGTTTCCTAATTTAATCCTGAAGCAGGCATGCTAGCGGAAGAACATATAAATAACTTTATGTTATCGATAAATCTCAATGGAGTTACTAATGAAGATGTTGTCATCCGACTATTTCCTTACACTCTGCAAGGGGCAGTCGGATCATGGTATTTTTCATTACCATCTGGATCTATCACTAGTTGGGATACCTTAAAAGAACAATTCTTGACTAAGTTCGATGATGACAGGTCTACGGCAACATTGACCAATGACCTGTCTAACCTTAGGGCTGAGTCAAAAGAACCTATCAAAGATTTTAATTCGCATTTAAACTGTTAAATAAAATTCCTACTGCCTCCAAGCCTAGCAAAGAAGTGTGAAGTGAATGGTACATCTCCGCTTCACCATCAAACATAGCAATCTTCATTGATAGGGCTAACAAAACAACTTTAGCTGACTATATGAAGGAAGCAATAGCAATAGAGAAATGTATCATAGCCTTGGAAAAGAAAAATGCAATAGATGAACGAAAATCTAAGAAGGTTACTTTTAAGGAAGATCCCAAGAAAAAATAATCGAAAGATCCATTCGATTTAGAAGGATTGCAGAAAGTTTTGAAAACCATGTCCAACGAAATGGTTGACATTAAGAAACAAGTAGCAGAAACTTCTTCTAAAAAACTGTACAAGCCTTATAGAAGAAATCCTTCGACCGATTCAAAACCTCCAAATGCTATCACAAGTGTTGAATCAGAAGAAGAAGAAGAGCAAATTGCTACTGAGGAACCTATCGATGAAGAAGAAGTTGCAGAGGTACAAGGCATGTGGGATTTCATCCTCCCAGATGAAGAGGATTAAGAGGCATCGCTGGTTATTACTCGAAGTAGAAATCAACTCAATCCTCCTCAACTTACTCCTAAGCCAAAGAGCGCAAGCTCAACGCCTAAGGATAAAGTCGCAGCTAAGAAAACGACATCTAAAGCGACTCAAACAAGCCTAGTCCAAACAGATTCACCAGCTCCATCTAAAACATTAATTTTTTCAGATGAAATGGAGTATAATATCATAGAAGATATGAAAAAGACTAGGGATAACATCACTTTTTATGAATTGAGCAAGATAAAACACCAGCAAAATGTACTTTTGAAAGAATTACATGTTGTACCAGTTGCGCCTCTGCCCAACACTGTAATCTCTCAAGCTTCCCATGAAATGGGAAGACCTCCAACTAATGTGATTAATAACATCGATCCAAATGATATAGCTTTAATTGGAGGAAGGTCGAGATCTCATACTCCCCCATTTCTTCTTACTTATGAAGTTTTCAATAAAAATTTGCATAATTGTTTAGTGGATTCTGTAGCTTCATCTAATATCTTTCCAAAGTCAATATGTGCAAAGTTGAACGTTCAACCTCAAAAATCTGTTGTGTGCATAGTTTAGTTGGATTGATTGCAAGTTGAAGTGATCGGCGAATTAATCAGATTACCATAAGGTTGTCATCTAATCCAAAGGTATGTCAAGTTATCGACATTTTAGTTGCAGATATTCCAGAACTTATGGCTTAATTCTTAGCAGAGATTGTCAGAAAAACTTCATGGATACTTTGCAACTGATTGGTCGCACATGTGGCTTCCTTTCAATGGTAAACCAAATCAGATAAAGGTTGAGCGAGAAAGACATCAGAAATACATAGTAACAGAACTGGAAGGAAAAAATGAATCGGTAGCATACAACAATAATATTATTGGCAACTATTTTGTTGATTCTTTCTTAGGAAATTTTAATGCTCATACTTCACCTTACTTAGAACATTCTGTTTTATCTCAAGTAGATAATTTTTCTCAAACAAATAGTTCTAAATGTATTAATTTTATCGATAGTCCTGTAAATAAATCTTTATTTTGGAAGTTATTTTTTGATGGTTCTAAGTCTAACGAAGGAGCAAGAGCAGGATGCATGTTAATCAGTCCAGAGGAAAACAAAACTATGCTAACTTGTAGACTCGAGTTCGATTGCACCGACAATACTGCATAATACGAGGCTTTAGTCCAATGATTGTATAAAGCAATGGGATTAGACATCAAATATCTACAAGTTTTTGGAGATTCTGAAATTGTAATCAGACAGGTACGTAATACTATACATTGTTTATCAGGTCATTTAAAGCATTACCAATCTTTAGTTCAAGATTTGACTGAACATTTTATAGCATTCAATATTTCATCAATTCCAAGACTCCAGAATGCTAGTGCAGACCTCTCAGCTAACGTAGCTTCCAAGCTCATTCCCTCAGAAGACTATAGCCCTGATTGATTTTCAATTGAATTAATATTTAGACCCTCGATTCTTGATAACATTACCAATTGGAGGATTTTCAATGATGATCCTAATATTGTAAGCTTCCTCACATCTGAGGGATCTTACACCAATCAGATAATTGATGAGGACCAACATGACAGACAATTGCAACAAGATAGCACTAATAATGCTATGCCAAAGTCAGTAGTCAAATTGGAAGACCTATATGATTTAAAATATCAATTCAAAAGATCTACCAATTCAAAACTTCAAAGTTCAACTCTATACTATGAATTAGTAAATCTAGGAACTGATACCAAACCACAGAATATCAACTTAGGCCTTGGCCTAACTCCTGAAGAAAAATTAGCGTATGTTCCTCTCATGAAACAATACAAATTTGTCTTTGCTTGGAACTACGATGAACTCAAGACTTATGACACTTCTATCATCCAACATACTATCCCAATGATAAACGATGAAAAAATTGTCCAACAAAAGCTGAGAAAGATCCATCCTAATCTAGAAAACTAGATCGAATCTGAACTCAATAAGTTATTGAAGGCCAAAATCATTTTTCCCGTTCGACATTCTAAATGGGTTTCCAACATGGTTCTTGTTAGAAAGAAGAACGGAGACATTAGAATTTGCATTTATTTTTGAAATCTTAACAAACCCTGTCAAAAAGATAATTTTCCTTTGCCTCCCATGGAGCAAATACTGTAGGCAGTCGCAGGATCATAATTAATGTCCTTCTTGGATGGTTTCTTTGGCTACAACCAAGTGTTGGTCCATCCCGATGATCAATTAAAGACCACATTCATAACCAAATGGGGCACTTATGCATATCAAAAGATGCCTTTTGGTCTGATCAACGTTGGTGCCACATTTAATAGGGCCATGGACATCTCATTTAAGGGATTAGTAAACAAATCAGTGGTAATCTACTTGGATGACATAACTATATATTCCAAGAAGCGAAGCAATCATCTCAAAGATTTAAAACAAATCTTCCAATGTTGTCAAAGGTATGGAATTTCACTTAATCCGAACAAATCCTTTTTTGCATTAAGTGAAGGAAAACTTCTTGGATTCGTAGTGTCAAAATCTAGAATTCATATTGATCCTAACAGAATCAAGGAGATTTACGAAATACCCCTTGTCCAAATTAATTTTGTAAAGAGATTTGTTCCAGTTTTTTCAAGGATCGTATCTCCTTTACAAGCAATGATTAAAAAGAACTCAATCTTCAAATGGGGCCAAGACGAATATGAGGCATTCAATCTGATCAAACAAGCAATTTTTAGCGCTCCATCTTTAGCAACTCCAAATTTTTCTGATCCTTTTATTTTATATACATTTGCCTCTGATAGATCATATGTTGTGATACTCACTCAAGCAAATCAAGATAAGGCAGAAGCCCCAATTGCTTTTTTCAGTTCAAACCTACAGGGGGCTGAATTAAATTATTTAGACATAGAGAAACAATCTTATGCTATTTTCAAAGGAATTAAATATTTCAGACCCTTTCTACTTAAAACCCATACAAAAATCATAGTACCATTTCAAGAAGTAAGAAATCTCTTAGTACAGAAAGATGTGGCTGAGAAAAGAGCCAATTGGGTTACTCCCTTACAAGAATACAACATAGAAGTCAAACCAACAAGTATTGTAAAAGGTCAAGGCTTTTGCAAAATCCTAGCTGGAGCATCGCTTATTTCCGAAATACCATCTGCAGAGATGCAAATGTACAAGGTAAGCCTAAACGATGTTGAATCATTATACGTTGATATCATATTTTTTCTAAAGAATGGATATGCTCCTCCAAACCTCGATTACACAAAGAAAAGAGCTCTAAGGTTGAAGGCTAAGCAATATCAACTCGTGAACGATGTACTTTTTAGAATGAATTATGATTATGTTCTTCATAGATGTCTTAAGAAATCTGAAGCTGAAAAAGGTCTTGCAGGAATTCCTAGATGGATCAGTAGGTGGACATTATGCTGGAGATGCTACTACACATAAAATCCTCTGCGCGGGCTATTATTGGCCCACACTATTCAAAGACGCACATAGCTACGTAAGAAAATGTCAAATTTGTCAAATAGCCGCAGGGAGACAAAATAAACCATCATTTCCTCTACAACCAGTCAACATTGAGCAGCCTTTTGGTCAATGGGGATTGGATATAATAGGTGAGATCATTCCTCACTCCTTTAAATAGCATAGGTATATCCTTACAGCTACATATTATTTTACTAAGTGGGTAGAAGCAATTCCTCTCAAGACAGCTAATGCCGAACACATCATTGAGTTCATAGATCAGTTCATAATCACCAAGTTTGGTTTACCTTCTGCTTTAATGTTTGATAATGCATCGTATTTTTCTAGCAATACTATGACTGAATTTTCACTCAAAATAGGTTCTAAGCTTAAATACACTGCCAATTATTACCCACAAGGGAATGGGTTAGCTGAATCTATGAATAAAAACTTAATCGGAATTATTAAGTGAACCATTGATCAAACTCACAAAAATTGGCACAATTCTTTAATATATGCTTTATGAGCAGACCGACGAATGCAAAAAGCCTCCATTGGCACTTCTTTTAATTTAGTTTATGGGAAAGAAGTAGTTCTTCCAACTCATCTAGCAATTCCCTCTCTGGCCTTAGTTCAATATATTGATGAAGCACCAACTTCTTCCTTACAACTAAGGCAGCTGGAAATACTTAAGCTAGAAGAGCAACAAGAACAAGCCAAAATAACTCATGCTCATCACCAAGCATTAGTAAAAGCTTCTTTTGATTCAAACATGATATCTAGAAAGGACTTTCAGATCGGAGATCTAGTTTTAAAATGGGACAAGGGTCATGAGGAAAAATGAAAACATACGAAATTTCAATGAATGTGGCTCGGCCCTTTCCAAATCGCAGAAGTCATAGGTCCATCTACTTTTATGTTACAGGATTTAACAGGAAAGAGAAAGTCTTTACCTATTAACGGACAGATCCTCAAAACATACTTTCCATAGGAGATTATTCTTCTATTTTTTTAGATTAGTTTTTTCTTTATTTTCATAATAAAATCAGTTGTAAATGGTTACATTTGAAATTCACGAAAAAGACAAGTATTTATTTTTAGATTTTGTTTTTTCGCTTGTATAAATAGAATTCTTTTAGAAAATTGGTAATCATTATTGAAAGACACAGTTAAAGGCTATAATTCTGGAAATGATACTAATTTTAACCTTGTAAATTTTGATAAAAAGCGACCTTTAGTGGGAAATTGTTTTATATCGGTCCAATGAAAGGTATCAATAACAAAACGAAGGCTCTTTGTAAAAAAACTCTTTCCAAAAAACTCTACCATTGTCGTCCAGAGCTATCTTAAGGAAACAATGACTTCCTCCCCACCTAGGGAATTACAAGTTTCAGGGAATAATCCAATGATACACTTTAACTTAAAGAGTAAGATGTCTCATCACAAGTCGACTTATCATGATCATAGATATTATAGCTTGCTGACTTTGCCAATGCTGTGTACCACAATAGGGCAATGACTCAAGATTGTTGCAATCAAAAGACAAGGGGTCTCATCATGAGCCAGCTTGTTCAGCAAAGTTATAAATCAAGTGAATGGCACTATCATAAATTGGCTACCAAACCAAGACATTGTTCTTTAAGGGTTAAAAGAAAATGAAAGCAATAAGTGTGGATATGTATTTCTCTTTGAAAATTGTATATTTCTCTAAGTGGGATACATGATCATTGCTGGGTAACAAGTAACCTTGTCGAGGCTATAAACGCCTATTGGCAGCAAAGGCTCTACCTACGACAAATGAGCATATTTAAAACTGATTCACAGAGAAGGCTTTGTTTTTATCTTTATAAACCAAGCAGTGACTGATGAAGATACAATGACTAGCTTGAGTAAGTAAATAATCAAAGTTAAAAACATTCATCAGATCGCATGCGTCAAACATCACTTACGCTGAACTACCTAAAACCGCCAATATGGGATGACGCATATTGCAAATCGCATTTCGCTGAAAACACATGAATGGATGATTGTTATACACTACGAACCTGCAATATTGCAATCTGCGATACTGCGATCTACGATATTTCCAAGCAAATCACAAATCGCCTTATCGTATATATTTAGGGCTCATGGTTCGAAAAAGCTTTTTCCATAATCCGAGACCCGGTTATGCGAGTTAATGTTAATCAATGAGTTAGTTGGAAATCATTAATGAAGCATAAATTTTGATCTGATCGAAGAGCTATTTCACGTAAGGTGGTATATTTTATATGTTTTGGGCATTTAAAGCTTTCCCATCACCTTTTTCTTATCATTATTCTCACCTCATTTGTAAACAACAGGAACAAACAATAGAGAACTATACATAGCAGTGTTCAGGACATTATGGGAAAGAAGGGTAAAGCTCCGAGTTTTGAAGACAAAGAAATGACGCCCTTATATACAGACACCACCTGTAACAAAGATGTCGGTATTACTAACTGGGAAGGCATGTATAGTCTACTTGAGGAATAAAATCCCAAAATGATGGAGCTTACGGCTACTGTAGGCTCACATGGGTCTTCTAAGGCATCTATTACAGAGTTAGCTTGCTCATTCTTGCACCGGACAGCGGCAAGGCCCAAAATTCTTCCATACACAGACATGGTTAAATGGGTACTGGATAGCGCTGACATTAAAAACAGACAATTTAAGGCTCAAGGTCAAGCACTCATTGGTTCATTCACTCCACAAGATTTGAGGCTCATGTAGCATCTACCAGAGCCACAAGCGACTTATAACAAATAGTTCATGGAGAAGTTCTCTAAAGAAAATGAAGATTTGGCAGAATGCACCAAGGATTGGTCAAGAAGGGACGAACCACTAAAAAAGGATAAGCATGGTATGTATAGTATTAGTTCCCTTACCTCCCCGTATTGCTTTACTACTGCTATGCTCTGTAGACTTTTTGGGAAGCCAGACATTAACAAATTTTCATCTGAATGGCTACCATTATTGGATGCCACCATCAATGCTACTATTGTGGTTTGGGCTAAGATATTTTCTGACAACTTAGCCACAACCATTTTGAATTACCGGTCTAAAAGAACTATTTCTTAGAGAATTTATCCCCCTTTCAACTTGTCTGCATATGTGATGGATGCAATCTGTTTTATTTCCAAGTTTCCTCTGGGGTTGGAAATGGACGACTCAAGATCTCTTACCCATTCATATTTATCACAAAGAATTGTTGGATTCCAAGTTTGCTCCGTATTTCTACAAGATTTGTCATGGAATCATGTTACCTCTGTACAAAATATTGTATGATAAATATGCTCCAAGATTTTCTCCCGAAGCGAAGATCGACATACTCCCTGTCGCGAGATGGTTTGGGGAAGAACTCTTTACATATGTCAAGGTATTCGGGAGTTTCGCTTCCCCTCATGTCTTACCTTTATATGTTCCTAATAAACTACTGGCATGAGAAATTTCTTATCAAACCTACGGAGAAGGAGGTGTGACTAAAGATTTGAAGGACAAGAAGAAGGCCATTTGGCCGCAATTTCCTGTGGCCTGTGGGGACTTTTCACTATTTGATGTAAGCCATGCATTCAAATAAGTGAACAACATGACATGTTTACGATTGTTTAAATTTCCAGGAAGGCCATTCAACCCTTCTGATAGTGTTAAAAATTTCACTATTGTAGTCAAAATAAAGGTGTTTTCTAAAGAAAATGATTTTTTTGATGATATGTTCCAACAGAAAAGCACATTTAAAGAAGTTCTGCATTCAACCCAAATGTGATTTCCTCTACCAGAATTTCAAGAGTTCAAAATATACAGAGAAAGGAGGTTAGCTAATATCCCTTTGGATAAATTACACTTGGAACCCGTAAGGGAACCAACTCCGAGTATCAATCTCAGTGGGAGTTCAGGCATAGATAGATCTAAATTCAAGTCCGGGAGAGAAACGTCAAAACACTCCAAGAGGTCCGAAAGTGACCACAATAAAAGCGAAGGGTTAGTAAGGGATACTGCCCAGTCGAAGGAGCTCCCACAACAACAGGCTTTGACCTCTCCATAGCTATATCCTCCCCCTCTCATTGTCCAGCCACCATCAGTCAAACCTAAGCTAGATAAAGAATGGGAGACATTCAATGATTTAATCAATATTAAAGGACAGAGCACAAAGACACTCAAGAGTAATGTACAGACAGTGAACGATATAGTCACAGGAACAATTAGCAATGTCCCAAGAATGGAACATATTCCCATTACCCCATCCTCTGAACTTATGCTCAAAATAGAGGAAATTCATCCTCTTGATGTATTTTACAGTCGGCAACATAAAGCTGTGGTGAGAAGACAAATAAAGAAAAGGAAATTGGAAAGCGTGCTCTCTCATGATGCAGAGCAATTGGACATCCTATGGCAAGATCCTACCACCGATCCCACTGAAAATCTCAGTAAATTATCTCAGATCGCAGGAGCATATGCCTCTGCGACCATTGATAAAGCATCTGAGGTACAAAAACTAATGAAAGAGAAAGAGGATCAAATACAGGTTTTGCAGCAACAACTGCAACAAGCCAATGCCAACAGCGAAGCACAAAAATAGCTTGAAAGATTACAGCAGGACTTTCAACAAATGCAAATAGGATACTAGAACAATTTAGGCGAAAGAGAAAAACAGTTACAGGTTATGCAAGAGATGCACAAGGATGATCCTAAGCTTACAGAATTCTTCACAGGATCCATTTCCTTAAATGATCAATTACTACAACAACAAGAAGCATTGTACCAAACAATATCACAGTGGAGCTCTTATTGCGAAATAAGCGATAAAATTACTAATCAAGTCGTGGACTTGCCACATGATTATGATTTAATTGATAAAAGAGTTACTGAATATTTGGCTTGGCAAGGAACAGAGGAAGGGAAAAAGGTAGGCGCACCAATAATCAATGACACTCACAAAGAAATGCTCTTTAACAAGTGGGATGTACAGATCAAGAAAATGCTCTTTAACAAGTGGGATATTAGCTGGGATAAAGTCGTAGCTAAGAAAATGACATCTAAAGCGACTCAAACAAGCCCAGTCCAAACAGATTCACCAACTCCATCTAAAGCAATAATTGTTTCGAACAAAATGGAGTATAATATCATAGAAGATATGAAAATGACAAGGGCTAACATCACTTTTTATGAATTGAGCAAGTTAAAACACCAACAAAAGGTACTTTTTAAAGAATCACATGTTGTACCAGTTGTGCCTCTGCCCACCGCTGTAATCTCTCAAGCTTCCCATGAAATGGGAAGACCTCCAACTAATGTGATTAATAAAGTCGATCCAAATGATATCGCTTTAATTGGAGGAAGGTCGAGATCTCATACTCCACCGTTTCTTCTTACTTAATGAAGTTTTCAATAAAAATTTGCATAATTGTTTAGTGGATTTTGGAGCTTCATCTAATATCTTACCAAAGTCAATATGTGAAAATTTGAACGTTCAACCCCAAAAATATGTTGTGCACATAGTTCAGCTGGACCGATCGCAAGTTAAAGTGATTGGTGAATTAAATCAGGTTACCATAAGGCTGTCATCTAATCCAAAGGTATGTCAAGTTATCGACATTTTAGTTGCATATATTCCAGAATTTTATGACTTAATTCTTAGCAGAGATTGGTCAGAAAAACTTCATGGATACTTTGCAACTGATTGGTCGCACATGTGGCTTCCTTACAATGGTAAACCAAATCAGATAAAGGTTGAGCGAGAAACACATCAGAAATACATAGTAACAGAACTAGAAGGAGAAAATGAACCGGTAGCATACAACAATAATATTATTTGCAAATATTCTGTTGATTTAGGAAATTTAATGCCCATACTTCACCTTACCTAGAACATTCTGTTTTATCTCAAGTAGAAATTTTTTCTCAAACATATAGTTCTAAATGTATTAATTTTATAGATAGTCCTGTAAATAAATGTTTATTTTGGATGTTATTTTTTGACGGTTCTAAGTCTAACGAAGGAGCAGGAGAAGGATTCATGTTAATCAATCCAGAGGGAAACAAAACTATGCTAACTTGTAGACTCGAGTTCGATTGCACCAATAATACCGCAAAATACGAGGCTTTAGTCCAAGGACTATATAAAGTAATCGAATTAGACATCAAATATCTACTAGTTTTCAGAGGTTCTGAAATTGTAATCAGACAGGTATGCAATACTATACATTGTTTATCAGGTCATTTAAAACATTACCAATCTTTAGTTCAAGATCTGACTAAACATTTTATAGCATTCAATATTTCATCAATTCCAAGACTCTAGAATGCTAGTGCAGACCTCTTAGCTAACGTAGCTTCCAAGCTCATTCCCTCAGAAGACTATAGCCCTGATAGATTTTCAATCGAATTAATCTTTAGACCCTCGATTCCTGATAACATTACCAATTGGAGGATTTTCAACGATGATCCTGATATTGTAAGCTTCCTCACATCTGAGGGATCTTACACCAATCAGATAATTGATGAGGACCAACATGACAGATAATTGCAACAAGATAGCACTAATAATGCTATGTCAAAGTCAGTAGTCAAATTGGAAGACCTATATGATTTGAAAGATCGATTCAAAAGATATACCAATTAAAAACTTCAAAGTTCAACTCTGAACTATGAATTAGTAAATCTAGGAACTGATACCAAACCACATAATATCAACTTAGGCCTTGGCCTAACTCCTGAAGAAAAATTAGCGTATGTTCGTCTCTTGAAACAATACAAAAGTGTCTTTGCTTGGAACTACGATGAACTCAAGACTTATGACACTTCTATCATCCAACATACCATCCCAATGATAAATGATGAAAGACCCGTCCAACAAAAGCTGAGAAATATCCATGCTAATCTAGAAAACCATATCAAATCTGAACTCAATTGAAGGCAAAAATCAATTTTCCCATTCGACATTCTAAATGGGTTTCCAACATGGTTCCCTTTAGAAAGAAGAACGGAGACATTAGAATTTGCATTGACTTTCAAAATCTTAATAAGGCCTGCCCAAAATATAATTTTGCTTAGCCTCCCATGGAGCAAATACTACAGCCAATCGCGGGATCAGAATTAATGTCCTTCTTGGATGGTTTCTCTGGCTACAACCAAGTGTTGGTCCATCCCGATGATCAATTAATGACCACGTTCAGAACCAAATGGGGCACTTATGCATATCAAAAGATGCCTTTTGGTCTGATCAACGCTGGTGCCACATTTCAGAGGGCCATGAACATCGCATTTAAGGGATTAGTAAACAAATCAATGGTAATCTACTTAGATGATATAATTGTATATTCCAAGAAGCGAGGCAATCATCTCAAAGATTTAAAATAGATCTTTGTCAAAGGTATGGAATTTCATTTAATCCGAAAAAATCCTTTTTTTCATTAAGTGAAGGAAAACTTCTTGGATTCAAAGTGTCAAAATCTAGAATTCATATTGATCCTAACAGAATCAAGGAGATTTCCGAAATACCCCTACCTCACAACAAGAAAGCTATGCAATCTTTTCTTGGCCAAATTAATTTTGTAAAGAGATTTGTAAAGAGATTTGTTCTAGATTTTTCAAGGATCGTATCTCCTTTACAAGCAATGATTAAAAAGAATTCAATCTTCAAATGGGGCCAAGACGAATATGAGGCATTCAATCTGATCAAACAAGCAATGTTTAACGCTCCATCTTTAGCAACTCCAAATTTTTTCGATCCTTTTATTTTATATACATTTGCCTCAGATAGATCATATGCTGCGATACTCACTAAAGAAAATCAAGATAAGGCAGAAGCCCCAATTTCCTTTTTTAGTTCAAATCTAAAGGGGGTTGAACTAAATTATTCAAACGTAGAGAAACAAGCTTATGTTGTTTTCAAAGCAATTAAATATTTCAGACCCTTTCTACTTAAAACCCATACAAAAATCATAGTACCATTTCAAGTAGTAAGAAATCTCTTAGTACAGAAAGATGTGGGTGAGAAAAGAGCCAATTGGGTTACTCCCTTACAAGAATACGACGTAGAAATCAAACCAGCAAGTATTGTAAAAGGTCAAAGATTTTGCAAAATGCTGGCTGGAGCATCACTTATTTCTAAAATACCATCTACAGAGATACAAATGTACAAGGTAAGCCTAAATATTGTTGAATCATTATACGCTGATATCATATTTTTTCTAAAGAATGGATATGCTCCTCCAAACCTTGATTACACCAAGAAAAGAGCTCTAAGGTTGAAGGATAAGCAATGTCAGCTTGTGAACGATGTAATTTTTAGAATGAATTATGATTATGCTCTTCTTAGATGTCTTGAGAAATATAAAGCTGAAAAGGTCTTGCAAGAACTCCATGATGGACCAGTAGGTGGACATTATGCTGGAGATGCTACTGCACATAAAATCCTCTGCGTGGGCTATTACTGGCCCACACTATTCAAAGACGCACATAGCTACATAAGGAAATGTCAAATTTGTCAAACAACTGCAGGGAGACAAAAGAAACCATCATTTCCTCTACAGCTAGTCAACATTGAGCAGCCTTTTGATCAATGCGGATTGGATATAATAGGTGAGATCGTTCCTCACTCCTCTAAATAGCATAGGTATATCCTTACAGCTACAGATTATTTTACTAAGTGGGTAGAAGCACTTCCTCTCAAGACAGCTAATGCTGAACACATCATTGAGTTCAAAGATCAGTTCATAATCACCAGGTTTGGTTTACCTTCTGCTTTAATGTTTGATAATGCATCGTATTTTTCTAGCAATACTATGACTGAATTTGCACTCAAAATAGGTTCTAAGCTTAAATACTCTGCCAATTATTACCCACAAGGGAATGGGTTAGTTGAATCTATGAATAAAAACTTAATCGGAATTATTAAGTGAACCATTAATCAAACTCACAAAAATTGGCACAAGTCTCTAATATATGCTTTATGGGCAGACCGAATAACGCAGAAAGCCTCCTTTGGCACTTCTCCTTTTAATTTCGTTTATGGGAAAGAAGTAGCTCTTCCAACTCATCTAGCAATTCCCTCTCTGGCCTTAGTTCAATATATTGATGAAGCACCAAATTCTTCCTTACAATTAAGGCAGCTAGAAATACTTAAGCTAGAAGAGCAACGAGAACAGGCCAAAATAACTCATGCTCATCACCAAGCATTAGTAAAAGCTTCTTTTGATTCCAACATGATATCCAGAAAGGACTTTCAGATGGGAGATCTAATTTTAAAATTGGACAAGGCTCATGAGGAAAAAGGAAAACATACGAAATTTCAACAAATGTGGCTTGGCCCTTTCCAAATCGCAGAAGTCATAGGTCCATCTACTTTTATGTTACAGGATTTAACAGGAAAGAGAGAGTCTTTACCTGTTAACGGACAGATCCTCAAAAAATACTTTCCATAGGAGATTATTTTTCTATTTTTGTAGATTAGTTTTTTCTTTATTTTCATAATAAAACCAGTTGTAAATGGTTACATTTGAAATTCATGAAAAAGACAAGTATTTCTTTTTAGATTTTGTTTCTTCGCTTGTATAAATAGAATTCTTTTAGAAAAATGGTCATTATTATTGAAAGATACAGTCAAAGGCTATAAGTCTAGAAATGATACTAGTTTCAACCTTGTAAATTTTGATAAAAAGCGACCTTTAGTGGGAAATTGTTTTATATCGATCCAATGAAAGGTATCAATAACAAAACGAATGCTCTCTGTAGAAAATCTCTTTCCAAAAAACTCTACCATTGTCATCTAGAGCTATCTTAAGGACACAATGACTTCCTCCCCACCTAGGGAATTACAAGTTTCAGGGAATAATCCAATGATACACTTTAACTTAAAGAGTAAGAGGTCTCATCACGAGCCGACTTATCATGATCATAGATATTATAGCTTGTTGACTTTTCCAATACTGCATACCACAACAGGGCAATGACTCAAGATTGTTGCAATCAAAAGACAAGGGGACTCATCACGAGCTAGCTTGTTCATCAAAGTTATAAATCAAGTGAATGGCACTATCATAAATTGGCTACCAAACCAAGACATTGTTCTTTAAGGGTTAAAATAAAATGAAAGCAATAAGTGTGGATATGGATTTCTCTTTGAAAATTGTATATTTCTCCAAGTGGGCTATAGGATCATTGCTGGGTAACAGATAACCCTGTCGAGGCTATAAACATCTGCTAGCAGCATAAGCTCTACCTATGACAAATGAGCATATTTAAAACTGATTTACAGAGAAGGCTTTGTTTTTATCTTTATAAACCAAGTAGTGACTAATGAAGATACAATGACTAGCTTGAGGAATTAAATAATCAAAGTTAAATATAGAAGAAACAAACTATCATTAATAGCTAAAAGCATGATGTACTTTACCTTTACATAATAAAGTTTGATTTTCTGGAAGATTTTCTGTTCTGGAAGTTTAGAAAATTCAAAAGAAAAGCAGAGATAACTGGTTCTTTCAAGTGAATCGCCAATTGTTGTGGCTATCAACAAGCCCCCCTTCTTATTTAGTTTTATCACTAATACTAAATAAGTGGGGACCCTTAATAAAAATTCAAAAAATTGATTAATGCTTGTATTTCCTTCTTTAATAAAACTTACTATCATAGACTTAGGAGAATACCCCCGAAAAATCAAAAAATGCTTAAGTTTTATGACAAGTTAGGATAAAATCATTCCTTAAAAAACATCGCATCGCAAAAAGGGTAATGGATAGCTCCCTACAAGCAGAATTCTAAGATTGTGAAATCGCAATGCGAAACTACACACTAAAAACATTCATCGCATCGCATGCCTCAAACATCACTTACGCTGAAATACCTCAAACCGCCAATATGCAATGACGCATATCGCAAATTGCATTTCGCTGAAAACACATGAATGGATGATTGTCATACACTACGAACCTGCAAAATTGCGATTCCGTGATATTGCGATCTGTGATATTGCCAAGCAAATCGCAAATCGCCTTATCGCAGATCTTTAGGGCTCATGGTTTGAATAAGATTTTTCCATAATCCGAGACCCGGTTATGCACATTAATGTTAATCAATGAGTTAGTTGGAAATCATTAATGAAGCATAAATTTTTATCTGATCGAAGAGCTATTTCATGTAAGGTGTTATATATTATATGTTTTGGGCATTTAAATCTTTCCCGTCACCTTTTTCTTATCATTATTCTCACCTCATTTGTAAATTGTAGGAACGAAGAGCAAAGAACTATACATAGCAGTGTTCAAGACATTATGGGAAAGAAAGGTGAATCTCCAAGTTCTAAAGACAAAGAAATGACACCCTTATATACAAACACCGCCTGTAACAAATATGCCAGTATTACTACCTGTGAAGGCATGTATAGTCTACATGAGGAAGAAAATCCCAAAATGATGGAGCTTACGGCTACTGCAGGCTCACATGGGTCTTCTGAGGCATCTATTACAGAGTTAGCTTCCTCGTTCTTGCACCAGATAGCGGCGAGGCCCAAAATTCTTCCATACACAGACATGGTTAAATGGGTATTGGATAGCGCTGACATTACAAATGGACAATTTAAGAATCAGGGTCAAGGACTCATTGGCTCATTCACACCACAAGATTTGAGGCTCATCTATCATCTACCAGAGAAACACACGACTTATAACAAAAAGTTCGTGGATAAGTTCGCTAAAGAAAATGAAGATTTGGTAGAATGCACCAAGGACTGGTCAAGAAGGGATGAACCACTAAAAAAGGATAAGCATGGTCTGTATAGTATTGGTTCTCTTACCTCCCCGTATTGCTTTGCTGCTGCTATGCTCTGTAGACTTTTTGGGAGGCAAGACATTAACAAATTTTCATCTGAATGGCTACCATTATTGGATGCTGCCATCAATGCTACTATTGTGGATTGGGCTAAGATATTGTCTGACAACTTAGCCACAGCCATTCTGAATTACCATTCTAAAAGAACTATTTCTCAGAGAACTTATCCCCCTTTCTACTTATCTGCATATGTGATGGATGCAATCTGTTATATTTCCAAGTTTCCTCTAATGGGTTGGAAATGGATGATTCAAGATCTCTTACCCATTCATATTTATCACAAAGAATTGTTGGATTCCAAGTTTTCTTTGTATTTCTACAAGATTTGTCATGGAATCATGTTACCTCTATACAAAATATTGTATGATAATGACGCTCCAAGATTTTCTCCCGAAGCGGAGGTCGACATACTCGCTGTCGCGAGATGGTTTGGGGAAGAACTTTTTACATATGTCAGGGTATTCGAGAGTTTCATTTCCCCTCATGTCTTACCTTTATATGTTCCTGATAAACTACTGGCACGAGAAATTGCTTATCAGACCTGCGGAGAAGGAGGTGTGACTAAAGATTTGAAGGACAAGAAGAAGGCCATTTGGCCACAATTTCTTGTGGCTTGTGGGGCCTTTTCACTATTATATGTAAGCCATGCATTCAAAGAAATGATCAACAATATATGTTTACGATTGTTCAAATTTCCAGGAAGGCCATTCGACCCTTCTGATATTGTTAAAAATTTCACTATTGCAGTCAAAAGAAATGTGTTTTCTAAAGAAGATGATCTTTTTGATGATATGTTCCAACATAAAAGCACATTTAAAGAAGTTTTGCATTCAGCCCAAATACGATTTCCTCCAGCAGAATTTCAAGAGTTCAAAATATACAGAGAAAGGAGGTTAGCTAATATCTCTTTGGATAAATTACGCTTGGAACTCGTTAGGGAACCAACTCCCAGTATCAGTATCAGTGGGAGTTCGGGCACAGATAGATGTAAATCCAAGTCCAGGAGAGAAACGTCAGAACACTCCAAGAGGTCCGAAAGTGACCATAATAAAAGCAAAGGGTCAGTAAGGGATACTGCCCAGTCAAAGGAGCTCCCACAACAATAGGCTTTGACCTCTCCACAGCTATATCCTCCCCCTCTCATTGTCCAACCACCATCAGTCAGAACTGAGCTAGATAAAGAATGGGAGACATTCAATGACTTAATCAATATGGAAGGTGTTGAAGCCCCGAAAATCGGGTCGACAACAAGGGGGATACCCACCCGGTCCGGACCTTGGTTGGAAGCTCCTTATCCGTTTGGTATAGCAGGTCCGACTAGGGATAATGGGACCAGTTTCCCAATCTGAGGGTGTGTGTGTGTGTAGAGTTGGATAATGCTGATCTAAGAGTACTTTTAAAGCTAATTTAATTCAGATTCTTGAACTAACTCTATACTATTGTAACCTAATGAGAAACAACGCATCTAATCTATGCTAACCCGGGGTGTATATCTTCTATTATGCGATCTAGAGAGATTTCAAACCACAACTGGTAGTAAAGATCATTCAACTATCATAAGAATAGAAATCAATTGAGATAAACCACTTTGCATAAGAAGTTAGGCAAAACGATTGTGAACAGCATATCACATAATAAGTTATTCATATATCAGACATAAATAAATGACTCCACCGTACAAAAGTGCCAAATGGTAACTCATACATTCATGCAATAATATATAAACAACTGAAAACTGTTTATCACTTAAAGAATATAAGCAGAAATGGCCAAGAGATAAAAGTACCATTTATGACTAATCCTACTCAGAAACTTCAAGCAAAAACGATTTATCTCTACTTGTTTTAACATCTACTAAGAGTACAAAAGTGCAACATCAGTAGCAGACATCAAATGCAAACATTAATAAATCTCGATCCATCCATTCATCAAAACCTCCTCTGAGGGTGCAGAAGTGCATGTCCCAAGGACAAGTTTCTGAAAAATCTCTGGACCCTTCTCTAAATGCATGAGAAGGGCTTAAATATTGCTAACTAATTAACTTAATTACATAAATTTAGGATACCGTTTTAAATGACTGCCCTTTTGATAAAGCAAAACAATTTCTAAAAATTGAATCTAATTCCAAACTATTTCTGTATTTTCTCCTTAGTGCTGCAAGCACACAACATTCACCTAGGAAGAGTCGGCTAGTTGCCTTCCGCTTTCGTTTGAGCTATGAAAATAGAAATAACAAGCACTGGAACCTCTTTCTGGTAAACTAGAAGATATTTTCGAGAATCTTCCTCTGGCTGGGTGTATTCACTGCGTGTATATGTGGTAATGACCCAACTTTCTCTTAAACTGATTCTGCTCTTGCTATTTCGGTTTTCGACCTTGCGGATGACTGAAAAAGTTAGGGACTTAACTCTCTGAATAATTTTCGGCATCAAAAACTGCCTCCGTTCTTCATTCTAGGCTTTTCTGGTGTGTAAGCTTCAGGGTTTTTTGTAAACATGCTGCTTTTGTGCGTCTTTGACTCTGAGCTTTAGGTGGCCTGTTGACATCAACATCTGTTGAGTGATACTCTGGAATCTGTGGTCCTCTCGCATGCGACATCCGTTTCTAAAGGGATTTCTTCTCTGTTTTCCGAGCATTGACGCTTTCCCCTTTTCCTTCGATGTTTCCTGCACATTGCTTCATGTTATTTCCTGTCTTACAGTTTACGCAAAGGAAACGAGTAATGATAATAAAGATTGACATGAAAGTTTTAAGCTCTTATGAATGCATAATCATGACATCCGTAGCGAACTGACTCTTCGAAAAAAATGAGACTGTCCTTCCTAAATATTTTGGTGTACAATCATTAATTTCTTTTAAGGCACGCACCCAATTTTGGTTAACGGACAACTTTCCATTGAATACTGTGCCAAGAAAAATTTGCGATGGGCGATTTCTACGACTCGCATCGCAGTATCGTGGATCGCATCGTCAAGATGTGTCATCGCAGAAACTCATGATGGCAAATTTTCACAAAGCGCCTTCATCGCAGATGTCGCAGATCGCATTCATCGTAGATCGCAGCGTTTAGTCATTCATTCATTGTGTGCTACTTACGCGATGTTGCGATATGCGACGTCTCATATCGGCTGTCGGAGATTTCTTAAGTTTTTTCATTTTAAGAGCGCTTCATAATAAATGCGATGTGATGAATTTCGCGTCGCTCCTTCGCAGTTTATTATGCTCATAAGAAAACGCTTCATACTCTTTTCGCGGTGCGATAAAGTTTGAAAGAGTCAAATGCAAAAATTTTCATAAAAATGTTTGTTTGGATTTTTATTAAGGGTCCCCGTTTTCTTGGTGTTATTGCTAATATCAAACACAGAGGGGGGTTGTTGGTGGCCACAACAATGGCGATTCACTGGGAAGAACCAGTTATCTCTCCTTTTCTATGGAATTTTAACTTCCGAAACAGAAAAATTTTCATAAGTCTAAAGTTTGTTATGGACAGGTAGAGTACATTATGCCTTATCCTATCAATGATATTTTGTTTCAACCTTTTTCTATTCCAATCGTTTGCTTCCTCAAGCTTAGTCCTTGCATTTACACCAGCCATTACTTGGTCTTTTAAAGACAAAATAAGGTCATCTCTGTGCAGGATTTTTAAAAATATGCTCATTTGTCGTAGGTGGAGCCTCTGCTGCCAACAGGCGTCCATAGCCTCGACAGGGTTACCTGTTACCCAGCAATGATCCTTTATCCTGCTTAAGGCTATTTACAACCTTTCAGAGAAAAACCCATTTTGACACTTTTTCCTTTTTTATTCTCT
>APFE030423486.1:74856-126245 GCA_000404065.3 Pinus taeda | reverse complement strand
CTTCATCAGATATTCAAGATTTTCTCCATCCATTTGCCTAATGATCTTCTTCTCCTTTTATAGTCTTAGGCCTTGCTGAATACCATGGTCCAAAACCATAACAAAACAATACCATCAACTCAATACTAGGGATCAACACGTCTGTCGAGATGCCATGGTCCAAAAACCATAGGTTCAAATTCCAAGGACTAACCGCCACAGACCATAGGTAAGTTTTCCAACATATACGCGCTTTTCCTTGCATGAATGTGCGTGCATACGCATACACGACTTTGTAACGACTAACTTGCGTGTATACGTGGATCTGTCACGATGAACCTCCGTATATGTATTTTCTCTTCATTCTTGTAGTCTTGTTCATCAATTCCTTGCTGCTGACCTTCTGCACTTTGATTTGTCATCTGTGTGGTTTTCCATCAAGGACAACACTTGTCTCATAATGCCAACAATCGTGAGGAGATTGTGATGATTATCGCTTTGACTTGGGCTTCTTCACGAGTAGTTTCACTCTCAAATTATTGTTTTCAACCTTAAGTGCCTTTTTCCTTTCATACTGCCTGTATGCCCGTGTAGAGATCATGTTGTTTTCTTCTTACAACCTCTTGTTTTCCTCTTGAATGCTTTAATTTTCTTTTACTAATGTGAAGTTGTGTTTAATGATAAAATCATTTGGTGACTTCAAATATTTCTCTAATACTTGCATTTCCTACACAATCTTCTTCATCTTATTAATTCTCTTTTTTCAAGGGATAAATCTTGCGAAGATATAACTTCTTATAGTGAGGGAACATATGGTGTTTCAACTTGCTTTGAGGATTGATTTCTCTTATTTCCTCTTTTGTAGATGTGCGTTCATCTTCTTCATCAACAAAGGTATATACTTAGAGCAACTTTTCTTTCCATGGATACTTTTGTTCTTGTTTTTCTTTAGTCTCTAAAGACTTTATATAGTCATAAAGTACTTGTTGGTTCCTGCCAATACTCATTGACTTATATTTCAACCAAAGGAGGATTTTGGGTTTCTTCTTTTTTTCCTTACGAGGAAATGTAGCTGACTTTTCTTCTTTTCCCACCTATTTAACCATAGATCTGGTCATTCTTCTAGGTGTTGATTCTTATGTTGGTTATTCCTATTCATATATTTGTTCTAACTCTACATTTTGATCCTCAACTTCAACTTCTTGTGCATCTTCTTCCTCAATATAATCCTTTTCTTCAACTGTGAAAAAATGATTTCTTTTAGGAAAACTTTCCCAAGTCTCTTGAGTCTTGGCAAATTCCCACTCTATAATCATGTTAAATAAGCTATGATGATATATATGTTTGTGATTGTTTGGAGATGTTTGTGCTATGTTAGGAATTTTAGTGAGACTCTGAAGTAAATAATATGGAAAGTTCAAGGTGATTTTTCCTCTCATATGTTGCAATATCCTAATGTCATAGAGGTAGACAAGATTGAATCTACCATCACATGTTATTTATCTCTCTATTATCAAAGTATCCTCATCCCATGGATGCCTTAACTAGTTGTTAGGCATACCTCTCTTTCAATTTGGATTTGTCCTTGGCTTATTGATTAGGAGCTCAAAATTTGCCAAAAATTCAAAGTGTCAGAATCTTGATAATCTTAGCTTCAGATCGAAGAGCTCATCATTTTGAATCCAATGATGCAAACGAAACTCAAATCTGAGCTTGTATGTAGAATTTAGAGCAACTCAAAGTTCAGGGTTGAATAAATGACAAGGCATGATTGGATGACATGGAAAAGCCCTTCAGCAAATGAGGAGGCACCAAGTGGCACGCTACCATTGGCCCCCACATATCGCATATCGGAGTAAAGACAGGTTGGTGTTAAAGAATCATCCCTCGGTGCAGAGCAGATTGCGATGCGATGCAATCGCAATCGCATATCGCATAGTGTTAGGAATTGGCCCATGGCATAATCAGGGTTGCGATACGATATATTGCAATTGTATATCACACTCGGTACCCGTCGATATATATATATATATATATATATATATATATATATAATATATATTATTATATATATATAATATATATATAGATATATATATTATATATATATATATATATATATATATATATTATATATATATATATATATATATATATATATATATGTCATCACCGATAATTTCGATTGCGATTTTCGATGGAGAACTTTCAGACCCAATATTGTTATATGTTGTATTTTATAACCCCGACGAGTCTAATGCTATCGTAATGTATGGAATTTGATATCCGCGAAAGGGTAGTGTTGATTGTGATAGGATTGTCGAATGAGATGTTTTATGCATTGAGATTTATAATCCTAGCGGGCCCGTGTTATCGCAAAACACAAGTTGGGTTGATATGTCGAAGGTTTAAGCGTCAACTACGATTGCAATGGGGTTCCCAGATATGATATGTTATATGTTGTATTTAATAATCCTGGCGGGTTCGTAGAGCGCCTGATGTAAGGGTCTGTACGCCAATGGACTCCGTCGATTGCGATATTTGATAGGGTTGTGGAACTGTACCCTTTTCCGCTGGACCACCACTCTGCATGTGACCACTTGGCCCTTAACCACGAGATAGGCGGGAATGATGGCGAAATGTTGATTTCAGCGGAATTTCCAGTTTTAACTGCGGATAATGAATTTAATTGATAGCAAGCCATATTTTGAAGAGAAAATTATGGAAAGACTGACGTAAGTCATAACTAAGATAATTTTTTACCAAATGGGGTGAAAAAATAGGCTATATAGCAATTTTTGGGTATTCTGAACTCTTTGGAATAAGTTTCAGGATCAAAGGAGCACTTCTGGATAGGCTTTTTGTAAAGTGAAGCCTATGGGTGCCCATGTCAACTAGAGTGTTGATTCAATTTATGGAGGAGTATGAAGATGGAGATGACCTTCCACAGGTCTTCTAGCCTCCATGTACTTTTTGAAGCAGCCATTACAACAATGATGTAGCTTTATTTATTCTTTGCTCTATATGTATATGGAGAAAGAGACTTGTTTAAGTACTTCAAGTGGATTGTTGTCCTTGTTTATGCTTTTGGTAGTTGGAGTATGAGGTCTTGATTTGAGAGCCCTTAGCTTGCTGATTGTTTCATGACTAACTGTAGGTCATCGTGTGTTTAGAGTGAGAGTTCTTTGCAGAAGAATGTTTCCTTGAAGGGGAAGCTATCCACTCTTTTTGTTAGCACACTTATGTACTCTTTACCATTGAATAATTTTAAGAATAATAAGAAGGGGTCATGCCTTTATAGTTGATCCAAGGAGATGTAGCCCAGGAGGGGTGAACTCCTTTATCAATGGCTGGTGTATTATTGTTTGATACACGCTTCCATTCAGTGTTTTAGTTTCATGTTTTAAGTTTTATTCATGAAACTAACTTAAGTAAAAACACATCAAATTCATGCTTTTACTTGTTATTTTGGAGTCAAACCACAAGAACATTCTTATATGTTAATGAGGGGAATTAGCATAGCATTACTAATCTGCCCCAATTCAAATCAGGTTGGTATTAGAGCTATGGTTTTCTTTGTGCAAGGAGGAAGTGACAGTTGTTTGCAAGTGAATTTTTTTTGAATATCATTGAGGAGAAGGTTTTGGAAAGGACAACAAGATTGTTACAATCTCTACCACCAAGTTTTACCTCAAATTGTAGTAGCAGATTCAAGCAAAGCATGTCCCAAGGAGGAGAGCCTGCAAGAATGTCAGAGGATGTGAAGGCTTTTAGAAAGGCTTTCTTAGACATGGCATAAATGGTCAAATTCCTCTATGAAGAGAGGAATACCAATTTGTAAGGTGAAATCTCTAGACCTCCAAGAAGAGAATGTTATCCAAGGGAAGAAGGAAACAAGAATGGTAATAAAACACCATCTTCTCCACAATATTCCTCTTTTTCTACAACTATTATGCAAGATTCTAGTGTAGAAAGTCCCTCTAAGAAGGTAGATGGACATGTTTGTACCTTTTTTCCACATGATGTGGAATATGAGGTTATATCAGCACCCAAATCCAAGGATCTCAAAAAAGGGAGCCGGAGAGTCTAAGAGGACACATCTAGAATCAAAAGGGAAATCAAAAACATCTTCGTGTGTCAATCGAAAGATTAAGCAAATGGTAAGAATTTACATGCTTCTTCCTTATGTGAAAATATTGATGTAAATTCATTTGCAACGTTTGAAAAACACAATAAAGGAATTATATCCGAGATCTTGACCAAGATGGGTTACAAGGGAGGAGGCCTTGGAGTAAACTAGCAAAGCATTAAAAATCCAATTGAGGCCAAGGAGAGGCCTAAATATGAAGGCTTAGGCTATGTTGCAAAATAAAAGTGGTCTTCTAGCAACAGTTCATGGATATCGTGTTCCTTTTGCCGTAAGAAAGGACACGAGGAGGCAAGATGTTGGGAGTTGCATCCAGAAATGGTTCCCATTTGGTTCTTCAAGTGTAGGGAGGACTTATAGTGTAGAACGTCTCCAAAGAGAGATGTAAAAGTTGAAGGAGAAGGAAAGTCGAGTTCTTCTTGCCACGCAAGTTCCTCACGCAGGCAGCGTAAGTCAAAGGACAACAAACAAATGTATAACCATTCTATTAATTCGAATGTTGTTCATGATGGAAAACAACATGTAGATTTGAATAAGATGTTGAGGAAAATGTTTCCATGCACCTTTTGCCTTTCATCTAACCATTGTGTAGATAAGTGCGATAAAAGGAAAACAATCATCAGGAAGATATTTATGTCTACTGGAATTGAGACCAAAAGGAGAAAATCTCATCCAAGGATAAAGGCAAGTGAACCAAGAGGAGCACAAAATAACTTTTTTACTCACTGCAATATCAGTGGGCATTGGGTCGAGAAGTATTGGAAATTGTTTCCACAACTTCATCCTGGTAAGGGAAAGAAAATCATGCAAGCACCAGAAGAGGAAGCGACAAAAGAAAAGTGGCACAAGATGCGACCATCCCTGAAGCAACTTCAAAAGAAGAGAAAGTTCAAATAGAGGGTTCATTTACCTGGTTGGGTAAGAAATGGGTGGACTATTTGTCCAGTTGAAGTTTGTAATTTCTGTTTTGCACTACTTTCATATCCCCATAGTTGGGTAATTTGTAAAAGTGATGTTCATAAATAAATCACTTATATGCAACATTGTTTTCTTTAAGCATTAAAATGCTAGTTTGGCTTGTTGATAGTCAATTTGAATGGTGAGATTTGGGAGTCAAGTTTATTCCATTTTGTAAAATGCATTTCTACTTTTAGTTTGAAAAATCATTTTAAAATTGTTGTATGAGTAGTTGCAAGACATTTAGTATGTTCCAAATGTGTGTAGCAATAAAGTTATACAATTATTCACTATGTGAAGCTTGCTTGGGTTCATTTGGAAAAGTCTTTTAGGATCTTATCCTTGATAAGGATTTTGCAGATAAGTAATTCCAAGGTGCTCATATTCTTGGAATTATTCTTGGGAAGGATGTTGCTGTGGATGGCCATAGTGACATGGATAGGTGTCAGCTCATTGGTTATGGCTCCAAAGAATAAAGGTGAAGGAGAAGGAAGGATGACTTGTAGGACACTTTCAGTGCAAACAAAGTACATATCAGTTGCAGATTATTTAATGCTTTTGGAGACCAAAAGTTTTTCAGTGGGGAAGAGTGATTAGGAACTCAAAATTTGCCAAAAACTCAAAGTGTCAGAATCTTGATAAGATTAGCTTCAGATCAAAGAGCTTGTCATTTTGAATCCAACGGTGTGAACATAACTCAAATCCGAGCTCGTATGCAGAAGTTAGAGCAAGTCAAAGTTCAAGGTTGACTTGATGACATGGCAGGATTTGATGACATGGAAAATCCCTTCAATGAATGAGGAGGCACCAAGTGGCAGGCCGCCATTGGCCCCTGCATATCGCATATCAGAGCAAAAGACAGTTCGGTGTTAAAGAATCGTCCCTCCGTGCAGAGCAGGTTGCAATGCAATGTGATCGCAATCACATATCGCATAATGTTAAGAGTCACCCCCCCCCCGCTGGCATAGTCAGGGTTGAGATGTGATATATCACAATTGCATATCGACTCAATACCCACTTATATATATAAATATGTCACCGCTGATAACGTCGATTGCAATTTGTGATGGAGAACTTCCGGACTCGATATTTTTATACGATGTATTTTATAACCTTGGCGGGTCCACTGCTATTGCAGTGTATGGACTTTGATATCCATTGAGGGAAAGTGTCAATCGCAATAGGACTGGAGGATGCAAGTTTTTTATGCATTGAGATTTATAATCTCAGTGGGTCCATGTTATTGCAGAATGCAAGTTGGGTTGATACGTCGAAGGTTTAAGCACCAAGATTGTGATGGGGAACTTCCTAGATGTGATATGTTATATGTTGTATTTAATAATCCTGACAAGTTCGTAGAGTGTCTGATGTAAGGGTGTGTACACTGATGGAATTCGTCAATTGTGATATCCAATAGGGCTGTAGAACCATAGCCTTTTCTGTCGGATCACCACTCCACATGTGACCACTCGACCCTTAACCACAAGATAAGCGGGAATGATGGGGGAACCACTAATTTTGGCAGAACTACCATTTTTAACTGTGAATAATGAATTTAACTAGCAGTAAGCTAGATATGGAGGAGAAAGTCGTGAAAAGACAGACATAAGTCATAACTAACACAATTTTCGACCAAATGGGATGAAAAAAGAGGCTAGATAGCCATTTTTGGGCATTATGAACTCTTTGGAATAGGTTTCAGGATCAAAGGAGCACTTCTGGATAATATTTTTGTAAAGTGAAGCCTATGGGTGCCCATGTCAACCAGAGTGTTGATTCAGTTTATAGAGAAGTATGAAGGTGGATATGACCTTGTAGGGGTCTTCAACGTCCATGTACTTTCTGAAGCAACCATTACAACAATGTTGTAGCTTTATTTCTTCTTTTCTCTATATGTATATGGAGAAAGAGACTTGTTGAAGTACTTCAAGTGGATTGTTGTACTTGTTTATGCTCTTGGTAGTTGGAGTATGGGGTCTTGATTTGAGAGCCCTTAGCTTGTTGATTGTTTCATGACTGACTATAGGTGGTAATGTGTTTAGAGTGAGAGTTTTTTGCAGAAGAATTTTTCCTTGAAGTGTAAACTAGCCACTCTTTTTGTCATCACATTTATGTACTCTTTACAATTGAAGAATTTTGAGCATAATGAGAAGGGGTCATACCTTTAGAGCTGATCCAAGGAGATGTAGCCCATGAGGGGTGAACTCCTTTATCAATGGTTGGTGTATTATTGTTTGATACATGCTTCCATTCAATGTTTTTGTTTCATGTTTTAAGTTTTCTTCATGAAACTAACTTAAGTAAAAACACATAAAATTCATGCTTTTACGTGCTATTTTGGAGTCAAACCTCAAGAACATTTTTATATGTTGATGAGGGGAATTAGCACAACATTACTAATTTTCCCCAATTCAGATCACCTATTGATGAAATAGGTCCATGGTTTTCCTTATAAATGTTGTGTTTTAAACCATCTTTCTCCTCCCTATGGTAGCCCTATAATTTGACTCAATACATATTCGAATAAGTGGATGATTAGATGTCCCAATTCAACATAATTGCCATCAAAGGGTAAGGCAAATGACCTCGAAATATTTGTATTTTAGTCTTTGAATTTGAGGAAAAAATCAACGCATTTAATTTGCCCTAGTATCTTAATGGTTTGAGGATGATACTTACCAATTTCAAAACCAAAGGGCTCAATTTTACCATTCATTCTAATTTTTTGTATAGCGATATTATATATCACTACTTGTCGTTGTTTTATTGACTTTATCTCCCTATATAATCAATCCTTGCCAATCTATATTAAATCACATGGGCACAATATGGTAATCAAATAATCAATAAAACCGAATGGCAACATTAATTCTGAGTTTTTTTTAATACTCTATCACGACTATAAGAAATGCCCTATTTTTGTTGTAAAAACACTTGGATCTTTATGGTAAAAAGTTTGTATAAATCTAAGACACTAACTATGAAAATCCCACTTGGATCTTTATGGCAAAAAGTTTGTAGAAATCTAAGACACTAACTATGAAAATCCCACTTGGATCTTTATGGTAAAAAGTTTGTAGAAATCTAAGACACTAACTATGAAAATCCCTTTAATATCCTTTGAGAATTGATTTTTGAAAACAAATATTCTTCTATTATGCTTGTGTACATATCCAATGACCTGTGGTAAATTAAAGTGTTGAAATATTGGAAGGACAAATAGAAATTTCAATATTTATCATAAATTTTTTTCCAAAGTGATAAAATCTTTTGTTTCAATAAAACTTACAAACATACCATTGAATTTATTGAGTAATATACATAAGGGGTTGAATATTTTTGATAAAAATATCAACTATTGTCTTGATATGCTAGAGATTTGTGAGAACAAGCAAATCGATTTTATATGTACTGAGAGACAAATCAATATTATTAGAGTACTCAAATTTTGTTTTAAAGATGCAAATTTAAGAGATTTTACAATCCTATGTATTTTGCATGCAAAATTTTATAAGCGAACTAATTTCTAAATAAACATAATTTTGGCGCTTGTTGATTTATGGGCAAGAAAATTTTACTCGTTTTCAAGCAAATTTCTCAAGCATGAAATTTCAAGTGGTGTTGGCTACAAAAGCTATCGTCACTTTTGTTTCTCCTCTGATATATTGTCATATCAAATCTAGGTTTTCCTTACACATATTCATAGCTACTCCCAAACTCATTTTCATGATTTTTTAGCTAAAATAAAGGGGTTTTGTAAGGGTAACACTTACCTTTATATTTTTTTTCCTGTATAGTTAAATCCTCATTGTATTCCTCCACAAATATCCACTTTTACGTTGGATACATGCTTTGTAAACTTATGGTCTCACTCTGACTTATTTGTACCTAGGCTTGACGTGTTCAAAGGTGAATCAGACTTCCTTTTTTACAAAAAAAATGGGCAACACAATGCTTATTTGATCTTTGCATACAAAGTGGAATTATAAACCAAAGTCATGCAAACAACCATACTTACATGAGATAGATAAATTAAACCTTCAATTTGATATCATTGATCTCAAATTCAAGCATTTTAACAAGAGTATGTCTCAAAAACATAGTGTACTAACAGTTATTTATGTTGTTGATATTTATCAAAAGAGTACACTTAACAGATTATACTTACATTTTAAGAAAAAGGTCTATACACTTGTTTTTTTTGCTTGAGCTTAATGAGTTTGAGTGATATGTTAAGATTTAAAAACCAAGTCTTTGAATCATTATAACCTATCTATTCATACTTGTGATGACTTTTAATCTCCATGATCACAATGATGCTCTAATACCTTCTCTTTCCTATGTTATCATTAAGTTGATTGTTGTGTCCTTATCTCTATTGTTTAGAACATTTTTGAGAAAATATTGGTGTTGGGCCTCCAAAATGACATTATTTTTGCCACTTTTTTACCCTTAATATTCCATCTTATCCCGCTTATGTTCATTCCTGTTAGCTTTTTGTTACGTTATTTGATGTATAAATGTGATTCCAGGCTAAGTAAGTTATGTTTCTCACTTAATGTCGATTTCCATTGTTTTTTTTAAGAATTAGAGAGGTTACAATTCATTTTATTGCTAACAATGGCTTTTCCCAACGAGTTCTCATAACCTATATGCAAATTTTGCAAACGACCTCCAAGTTTCACATATCTACATGACCCTATGGAAAATTATGGAACATGGGTTTTGTTCCTAATTTTGATGACATGGTTCCATGTTGTTTACTTTGCACCGAGGTCAGTTCTAGAGGCATCTAGGCAATGGTCAACAATTATGACAACTCATTTAAGGGATAATCGAGTTATCTTGTTGAAGCACGATTTCTAGAGAAAGGAAGAAGAATTTGAAAAATATAAAATAAGGGCTTTTATCAAGACATCCCCAATTAAGTTACTTGGGGGGATTTTCTCTAGAAAATGCACGAGTTTGAGAGATATTGAAGGTTCGTTTTAGGGAAAATTCCATATTCCAATCATTGTTCAATTATGCCCAAACTAAGCAACATGTTAGCAAATTGAACCATATCAAGTTATTCTTAAAGGATTTATTGCTAAATTGATCTCATTTGATAAAATCTAATGTGGAAGATAATAAAAAATCAATCATTTGTAAGATTAATCATGATTTGATAGGAATTTTTTGGGAAAAGCGTCTCAATTTGCCTTGCATAAATATTTGGGCAGAAGCCCCGATTAAGAGTTCAGAGAGGTTTTTTTTGTTACTTAATGGCAGGTTTTGTCATTGATTTAGGGCAATGGGATGATCCCATGTGGTGACCACTGGGATCAAACTCTGTTGCGTTATCCTTGATGTAAATTGTGGAGCTATTTTCAATGCAAGTTGTAGATGATCATGTTTTTTTATTCATTGCATTAGTTCTTATTCTGATTTAAGTTTTCTCTAGGAGGAAACGTTGCTAGTTGGCCTAGGCCCACCAACCCATTGTGTTTACCCATTCATCTTGTGTTATTTTTAGGTTAGTTTGCTCGGTGTGTGGTTTGAGTATCATAAGCATTATTTTGTTTGATAAATTTATTCGGGTAGAAGAAAAATCACATAGTTTCATGTGGAATGTTCGTGTTATTTATGCACAGGTCTCTTTATTTTGATCAATATAATAGAGTAATGAGTGATTCAATGATTATGGTTTCAATTTGGAATATGAATGAATTATTGTCTCAGATCTAGCAATGGATCTCATGTGTTAAATCTTGTCTCTGTTCAATCATTCTTTGATATATTGATCATTGGTTTGAACACACATAATTTTAACAAGTGATTAGTTGAAGGTTTGCATTATAAGATATTTTATCAATATGTATTTTTATTTGTCCATGATAACTTTGCTTGATGTATGTAAGATCAACAAGATTGACTCTGCAATATTCCATTTACATTTTGAACCTTGCAGATATTACAAATAAATTTCACTATTTTTGAAAGATACCACTTCGTTCATATGTGTTCAAACTCTTTTTTTGTATCTTATGTAAATATATACCATATTGATAGAGGTTGTGTGTTATTTGTTGGTTATGAGTTAATTAGTTTCAAGATATCAGTTTGGAGAAATGATTTGTTTTTATTATTATTAAAGGAGTAACCTATGTACATTGTTTAATGACTGATCATTTGCAATTTTGATTAAGTATTTCTAATAGTGTGAAATATCTTTTACTTTTGTTATTGCAGGCTTCACACGAGATCTCATTTATCTTGCATCTAAATCGTAGAATGAGTATGTAGCAGTTGTAAGATCCGAGGGAAACATAGGTTCAATTATGCTTTCATTTTACCTGTGTGATAACAACACTGCTTAGCTAGGAGTTGTTTTCTATGCTTAGGTTTCCCTTATTGCAATGTGATTTTAGAAACCATAGTGAAATCATAAGCCCCTTGTCCATTGGAAAACTGAGTGAGACATTAGGTCAACCAGCCCTGGAGGAGCAAACACAAATAATTTAGTGGTCTTTTAGCTAGAATCCTACAATTACATCTAGTAGAGATAGCTTAACAGTTCTTTGTGGTCCCATCTCCACACAAATTGTGTATTGTCTCTAAGTCTATGACGCTAGATGAACAAAGTAAATGTTGAGTGATTTCCTTGTCAAATGCTACACCTAACAGTGATATATTGATAATGTAAGTGTGTTGCAAGTTTAGTTAGTGCCTTCCCTAAGGAGTGATCCAAAATGGATTCTGGATAGACTCCTAAGTCTAAGTGTTCATCACAGAGGAAAATGAAAGTACAAGGAAGTTCCTGGAAATAGCCCCATGGTAGAGACATTTTCATTCTGAATCTACTACAACTTGAATGGGAAAAAAATGGACTTAGGATGCAGAAGTTATCGCAGAAAGAAGATGCCCTTTGTTCTTTGGAAAAAGAGAAAAAATCCCCTAAAATGGGAAAAAAACCCTTATAAAGGGAAATTGCATAGGAGGAGGTCCAAAAGGTGGACTTAAGCAGAAAGGGGAGAAACCCTTGAATGTCGATCCCTGACATATCGGGTCAGAGGTAGGCTTGTGCATATAACCTAAGGCAAGGACCACAGGCTAATGCGATATTGCGATTGCGATATCGGTAGATCGGCGTCGGCAATGCCACGAGGCAAAGGCAATGACCCCGGGCCGATGTGATATTGTGATCGCCGATATCGGCTGATCGGTGTCGGCGATGCCACGAGGCAAAGGACGGACCCTGGGCCAACTCGACTTGTGATTGCGATATATTGCATCGCAACGTCACCTCAAAGAGATGTAAAAGGGATGATAACGTTGGACCTGATGAACTTTATAAGCACAGTTAGATAAGTTTTGAGTTTCGGTAAAAGGGAATTTCCTGTGTATAAGCGTGTTTCGATGTAAAAACCGAAATACAAAGGAAATTGCCCGAAGCGATAAAGCAGACTCGAAAGGGAATTATAGACATGATGCCATGTTATTTGAGTTCCGATAAAGTGGGATTTCGGGTGGGCCTCAGGCAGTAAATGGTATTGGGCCAGCTCTACTTGATCCCATACAATGAACGACGCATGGCTTGGCGGAGGAGCAAAGAAACCGCCTTTCCGGGTGGGTAACCTCCGCACCCTTAAGCCGCCTGAAACTGCATGTTGACCGTTGGATCAGAGATCACCCAAACTGATGGTGGAGCTTGTGAAAGCGACCCAAGGTGGACCCAAGGCGATATTAGGGTGATTTCAATATAATTTGAAGTATGATAAAAAGCATTTTGTCGGGTTTTCACGTATTTCCCATGTATTTGGGGTTTTACCCAAAATGCTTATGCGATGCAATATAATGCCTAATGGTGGACCTGATAGGGATTTTAGGGGCGATTGAATGGGATTCAAGTCTGAAAATCATGCCTGATAGTGTATTTCGCAGACATTCTCTGTGTAATGGGATTTTCTCAATTTTTGGGTTTTTGCTTGTGAAAAGGCCCCAAAACCTCTGTAACCGCTCCTAATCAAAATGCCACGCTGCAAGTAGGTGTTTTTATGGGCAATGATGCATTTTGAAGCCATAAAGCCATGGAGCCAGATGGCCAGCCAAATTGACAAGGAGTAGAGAAGTCGCAGAGGCACAGAGAGATGATGATAAGCAGATAAACAGCTGGGGTAGCCAAAAAACCAGAAAAGTACCTCAAAGGAGGCAAAGAGCTCAATTGAGAGCAAGGAAAAAGCAAGAGAGCAGAGAGAGTGAAAATCTAATGCGAAGAGAAGTTGAGGGAGTCCTTGGAGTCACTTGGAGGTCAAGTGAAAAGCCAGAGAGCTGAAAGTTGCAAAAAGCCAAAGCTAGAGCTAAAGAAGCTAGAGTCGAAGAGCCAGAGCCAAAGCCAAGAGCCAGAGCCAGAGCCAACCGCTAGAGCCAGGGCTAGAGCCAGAGCCTAGAGCTTCAGATCCAAGGGATAAGATGGTGTTCTAAACCCATTGTGTTTTGTGTAAACCAGTGGAGTTGAGCGTGGAGCTTGTAAAAGAACTTCGACCATAATCCCAGAGAGACTAGTTGAGTTGACTAGAGCTCAAAGAGATGTAGCCCAAGAGTTTTGGGTGAACTCCATATTAAACTTGTTGTCGTATGTGTGATGCTCATTTGCTGCATTGTTTCACTATTATATGTTTTATATCAGTTTAAGCAAATCAATTTACAACACATAAATAGTTTAAAACAATCATAAGCATACACCTTACTTTCAAGCACATATTTAATTCCGCATTGGTTAATCATAAAGACTTGGGAATATTTAAGCTTTGGAAGTGGGATAGGTGCTTGTAAGTTAGACAAGAAGCCTAAGTGCCCCATTTTCAAATCAGGTAGTATTGGAGCTTAATATTGGTTAACCTCACCTTCAATAAGATGATATTAAAGCTGGGTATACCAGAGCAAGTGGTATCAGCTCAGAATGCTTGATTGACAGAGAAAAGATTGCTTGTCTAAAGGGTGTTTGACAATCAAATCTTTGACTGATTGTTTGCCTAATTAATTGTATGCTTGTTTTGTAGACTGACTACTGTTTGAGTTTGCAGAGGTGAAGGGAAAGCTATTGATAGCTCAGTCAAGGAAGGACAAGAAGGAAGAAGGGTTGAAGGCATTCTTCTATCCTAAAGGACCTCAAGGAAATACTTGAAGCACAAGAGTTTTGTTGCAAAAGGTTGTTTAAATAAGCTCTTTAGAAATCTTGTTTGAAGTTCTTTTGTTCATTGGTATAATGACAACTTCTAGAACTGAGTCCTCAAACTCCTCTTACATCACAAGACTCTTTGATGAAGACATGAAGCGAGACTTGTTCATTATGATGGAAAAAGTGAGAGAAATGTGTGAGGAAGGAAGGAAGAGAAACATACTTAGAGAGCAGTTGAATTCCATGAAGGAAGAGAAGTAGTTGCTTTCTGACAAATTGAAGGAAATGGAGAGGAAACTTCATATTGCAAATATGAACCTGAAAATGATGCATGAGTTGGAGTCACAACACCTTGTTTCCAAAGAAGCATTGGTCAAGTATCAACTTGAAGAAGAGGTAAACCATTCCATTTTGTCTTCAAATTCTTCTAAGAATGCTTATATTAGTTCTTTTGAAAAACATACTAGAGGCATAGGTTCCAAGCTAATGTCCAAGATGGGCTATGAAGGGAAAGGCTTGGGTAAGCATGCACAAGGTATTGTTGAACCAATAATGGTTGAGGAAAGGCCTAAGTATTTGGTCTTGGCTATAGACAGTATTATGGAGAAAGTTCCAAAGCTACCATGAAGGCCATTGAAATAACTCCAAGAAGGAGTTGCGTTGAAGAGTGTGAAGATTGTATTAAGGAGGAATGCAATAGCTTGAAACATCATTTGCAAGATGCAGGTGTTCAAAAGAACACACTTGAACCAGAGAGTTGTGGAAACTCTAACATCCTTGAAGAGATTTATGGTGTTTCAAAGGTAGCCACTTCTTCATTCATTTCACCTCCTCATAAAGGCAATAAAGGTGAAAGAGAAAGGTATAAATCTGGTTCTAAGAATATTCCTTTTTATTATGTAAAGCATGGTAAATTTCCACATAGATATGGGGAAAGAATTGCATGTTCCTTTTATGGTTTGGATAACCATAATGTTTCTAGATGTTAGAAGAGAATGGCCACATACAGGAAACTTTTGAAGGAAAAGAAGCAAGAAGCCAAAGGTCCATTGGACAAGGCAAATCATTCTGTCAAGAGGATTCACATGTGTTGCACTTACTGCCATAAGCAAGGGCATCTTTTTGAAATATGTTGGACTCTGAATCCAGCAATGCTTTCACAAAAGCTGAAGAAGGTGGAAAGAGAAGATGGCAGAAATGGAAAGGAATATTCCATGAATGATATGCCTCAAGATGATTCACATGTTGATTCTGATGTGCAGAGAAAGATAGTACCTTTGAAAGGGATTGCTGAGAAATGGTTAGAGTTCTTATCTAATTAAGATTGAATATCTATTGATGCATCTATTTATATGTCTTTTTCAATGGAATGCAAGTTGCAGGACTTTACCAAGAAAGTGAATGGGAGAAGTTGGGTAGGAGGCTCACTTTGTTGCTGCAACATTATATTTCATTTCATCTTCGAAAGTACAATGTGCTTAAGTGGAAGTTGAAGAATTAAATGCATGCATGAGCATGAGATGCATGAACATAGGGATGTTGATGATTCCCTTGTATTTGAACATGTATATGTAATTAACTTGCAGGGTTGATTGCTTTGACATGCATGTGATGTATTGTTGACTTGGGAGAAGTTAACTTGGTCTCCAAGATGGAGATAATAATGAAGTGTTTCATCTTTTGAAAAAGAGTCATAATGGTCTTTTTCTACATGCTTGACTTGAAGGGTCATTTGTTTTAAAGGCATGTTTTGTGGGCTTGTTTTCTAGTCAATCATTTGTATGCAGATGTACAAATGAAAGTTTTGTGGAGCAGATGTACTTCACATTTGTTTGAGCCACCTTGGATCAATGATCAAGGCAGAGAAGTTCAAACTACCTTTTGTGACCATTTCAATAGGAGTTCTGTAGGAAGGCAAGGAGGAAGACAATTCTTCCCAAGGGGACAAACATATCCAGGAAGGAAAGTGGTCAAAGGCACTATGCAAGGCAAGTGTATGGAGGCTGAAAGAAGAGGGTGCTATTACTCTCATTTACTGTTCAGATCAACATATCAATCTTTTGGAGACCAAAAGTTCTTTTACTGGGAAGGCGTGATCTAAAATAGATCTTGGATAGACTCCTAAGTCTAAGTGTTCCTCACAAAGGAAAATGAAAGTCCAAGGAAGTTCCTGGAAATAGCTCCATGGTAGAGATCTTTTCACTGAATCTACTACAACTTGAATGGTCAAAAATGGACTTAGGATGTAGAAGTTATCACAGAAAGAAGATGCCCTTTGGTCTTTGGAAAAAGAGGAAAAATCCCCTAAAATGGGCAAAAAACCCTTATAAAGGGAAATCACATTGGAGGAGGTCCAAAAGGCAAACTTAAGCGGAAAGGTGAGAAACCCCCAATTGTCGATCCCCAACATATCGGGTCAGAGGCAAGCTTGTGCATATAACCTAAGGCAAGGACCCCAGGCCGATGTGATATTACGATCGCTGATATTGGTGAATCGGTGTCGGAGATGCCACGAGGCAAAGGCAAGGACCCTGGGCCAATGCGATATTGCGATCGCCGATATTGACGGATCGACGTTGGCGATGCCACAAGGCAAAGGACAGACCCCGGGCCAACGCGACTTGCGATTGTGATATATCGCATCACAACGTCACCTCGCAGTGATGTAAAAGGGGTGATAACACCGGACCCAATGGCTTTTATAGGCGCGGTTCGATAAGTTTTGAGTTCTAGTAAAAGGGACTTTCTTATGTATAAGCGCTTTTTGATGTAAAAACCGAAGTACAAAGGAAATTTCCCGAAGCGATAAAACAGACTTGAAAGGGAATTATAAACACGACGCCATGTTATTTGAGTTCCAATAAAGTGGGATTTCGGGTGGCCCTTAGGTAGTAAATGGTATTGGGCCAGCTCCACCCGATCCCATACAATGAACGACGCTTGGCTTGGCGGAGGAGCAGAGAAACCACCTTTTCGGGCGGGTAACCTCTGCACCCTTAAGCCACCCGAAACCGCATGTTGACCATTGGATTGGAGATCACCAAGATTGATGGTGGAGCTTGTGAAAGCGACCCAAGGCAGACCCGATGCAATATTAGGGTGAGTTCGATATAATTTGAAGTCTGATAAAAAAGATTTTGTCGGTTTTTCACATATTTCTCATGTATTTGGGATTTTACCCAAAACACTTATGCAATGCAATATAACACCTAATGGCGGACCTGATAGGGATTTTAGGGGCGATTGAATGGGATTTCAAGTCCAAAAATCACGTCCGATAGTGTATTTTGCAGACATTCTCTATGTAATGGGATTTTCTCAATTTTTGGGTTTTTGCCTATGAAAAGGCCCCGAAACCTTTGTAACCACTCCTAATCATCATGCCACACTGCAAGCAGACGTTTTTATGGGCAATGATGCATTTTGAAGCCACAGAGCCACGAAGCCATATGGAAAGTCAAACTGACAAGGAGCAGGAAAGCCACAGAGGCACAGAGAGATGATGATACGTAGAGAAATGGTTGGGGTAGCCAAAAAGCCAGAAAAGTACCTCAAAGGAGGCAAAGAGCTCAATTGAGAGCAAGGCAGAAGCAAGAGAGTAGAGAGAGTGAAAAGCTAATGTGCAAAGCAACTGGGAGTCTTTAGAGTCACTTGGAGGTCAAGTGAAAAGCCAGAGAGCTGAAAGTTGCAGAAAGCCAAAGCCGGAGCCAAAGAAGCCAGAGTCGAAGAGCCAGAGCCAGAGCCGAGAGATAGAGCTGGAGCCAAGCGCCAGAGCCAGAGCCTAGAGCCGGAAAGTCGAGAGCTTCAGAGCCAGGAGATAAGATGGTGTTCTAAACCCTTTGTGTTCTATGTAAACTAGTGGAGTTGAGCATGGAGCTTGTAAAATAACTTATACCATAATCCCAGAGAGCCTAGTTGAGTTGACTAGAGCTCAAGGAGATGTAGCCCAAGAGTTTTGGGTGAATTCCATATTAAACTTGTTGTCATATGTGCGATGCTCATTGCTGCATTGTTTCACTGTTATATGTTTTATATTAATTTAAACATATCAATTTACAACACATAAACAATTTTAAACAATCATAAGCATACACCTTACTTTCAAGCACATATTTAATTCCGCATTGGTTAATCATAAAGACTTGGGAATATTTAAGCTTTGGAAGTGGGAGAGGTGCTTGTAAGTTAGACAAGAAGCCTAAGTGCCCCATTTTCAGATCAAGGAGGTATGCCCCCCTCATTAGTTAGGTATTGCTTGTAATTTTAGCTAGGCTAGGTTATAGTTTCAATTGCATATTAGTTGTTTATTCACCCTATTTCTTGATTGATTTATGTTGTTACACCACAATTACTAATTGCTTTGTTCTTTTGCAACTCACTAGTGTTTACTTTGATTTTTTATTAATAGTTTGTGTTGACTCATTGCACCGTTTTCTTTATCTCCTAATGTTGTATTGAATGGTTGAAGCAAAGGTTCATTCCATTTTCTAGGTTCATGATTTAGTTTGTTGAATAGATGCCTTACATTACAATGTTTGTTAACTTAAGAATATTTCATTTCTAGATTTAAATAAATTATTAGTTAGCTTGATCAAGTCAAGTATTTATTTCATGCATGTGTGGCTATATTCCATCTGAGTTATTTATTTCCTACCCCAATGATCGTTTGCCAACAACTTATGATTCACTTCTTGTGTGTGTGATTACTCTCTAGCAAGGAGTGGTTTACATTCATGTAAGAGTATTGTAGCTATTATTTCCATTCCTGCAAGTGCGATATTTCAATTTATGCAGGTGGGAGTGTGCTATTTCATTCCCTTCAAGTGTGTCATTTCATTTTTTGTCAATGTGAGCCTTTAAGTTCTTGGATAATGTGGCTTGGTGACTTGTGAAATAATATTAATATTTAGTTCTATCATCTTTAAATAAGTAATGCAACCTCATTAACACTTAGAAATTGTATTAGCATATATGTGCACGATAGTTTTCAAATTTCATGTGAACACCAAATTAATAATTAATAGCATAGCTTCTTAGTTATCTACTAAGTAATTAGGAGATAATTGAAAGGTGCATCATTTTTGCTGCTATTGCTGAAGAAATTTTAATAATACTATAGTTGCTTGTTGCATGATTTTATTCAACTAGTATATTTTCTTAAAGAAGATTGGTGTGATGTGTTTTTCTTTAAGTTATATTATGTTAAAAAGTATGTCGCTTTAATTTCCCATGCACATGATTAGAGATCTACAAGGTAGATTTGTTAGCTAGATAATCACAAGAGGAGAAAGAGCACACTCAACCTCACTTTCTGACTCCTAAAGTTAGCTCTCTTGCTAAAAGGAAGCCTTAATATTTTATTTTGGATCTTGAGACCATGCCAACCTTGTCCTTACCTCAATAGAATTATTCTCTCCCAAAGACCTATAGAAATTTTTGCATATTTATAGCCCTCCCAGTTTCAAATTTTTAGCATAATGTTTAATGCCCACAACCCCAAAGCAGTTAGTTGATATGTAAACTTTTAACACAAATTCTTTTGAAACATTTAAGACTAGTCTACTCCATTTCACTTTTAGTTGCTGAGATAAATAAACACAAGCATACACAGATTTTTGCACACTTTTACATAGTGATTTTTGGTCAACAGTGACGTTGGAAAAAAACCCACAGTAGGGAAAACCAATGCTAAGAAGGAATTTATTATTAGCTTCTTAGGAAAATTATTATAGAGATAATAAAACAAATTTTACTTATCTCTCCCTTAGAATGACTACCATTATCAGTACTCTATCTCCTTGATATCTGTGCCACGAAATTTTCCCATGTCGAATAATATCAGACTTCTTTTCAACCTTCACTACTTACAAATTCATAGCTTTGAACTGACCTTTTATCCCTGGAATTTTGAGCTTCATATCTACTTTGAATGTCTATAAATTCGGGCTAGTCAAATAAGAATTAAATGCACAAACCTCCTAGAATTTAGCATCGATTCGCTAACATTTAATCTCCTCAATTTGTGTGTTACCTGTCTCTCTGCCACTATCTTGAAATTCAGATTGGCTACTATAGGTGCCTCAAACTATGTGCAGAAGTTAGAATAGCTACCTAGAAATGTGTGAAACCTTTCTCTCAACCTTTGCCATGAAAATCCTCCAACTAGACCTCTATTTCAAACTTGAAATTTGTGTAGAATAGCTTTGGTTGTCTCCTAGAATTTTGTGTTGCCTTCCTTCAGCTTGAACTTAGCCACTTAGGAGCTTGATCCTATTGTAGCAATGGTGTTCTCAGCTGCAAAAACCCTTCTCCCTCAAATATCTTCCTCTTTTATCTTTTCTCTCCTTCTCATATCCAAATGCACATGAAGAATGAGAGAGTTCTCTTGTCTTTTATACATTTTTGTTTCTCATTAGATATGAAGCCCTAACCCTCTTTGATCAAGGGTTGAGATTAGACCTTGGCCCATGAGATCAATAATGGATATCATATCCCTCACTTGACCCCCTTTCTCATGTGGTCCCCCTCATTTAATGAACTCCCTATTCATTTTAATGTTTTGTACCTTGTACTTTTTTCTCCACATAAAGTTAACTTAAAAATATAAAATAATTTTAATATTAAAAGGTAATTTAGTACTTTTTCTCATAAAGTCACTTTAAGACATAAAGTGACATTAATATAAAGTACCTAGTACATGTACCTCAAAAAGTGACTTTTTCACTATGACTTTAATATAACCCATAAAGTCACATGCCAAAAAGGTAATTAAAGTGTCTTCCTAGGCAAAAAGGCTAATGCACTAGGAACCACCTCTTTGGTACCCTTATTATTTTTAACAAGAACAACCAAAAGAGAAACCTTAGTTTGGAAAATTATACTTTGTTGATTCTCCTAATGCACCTTAAGAGGACAAAGGCATTTTATACAAGAAGATGGCATATAAAATCCCTAACAAGGAGTTAGAAAGTAATGTTGTGAGGCGCCTTTAGAGGACAATGAATTTTTTCTACAAGAATATGAAATACAAAATCCCCATCAAGGAACACAAATCTATCTTCAGATTCGTAATTCAAGAGACAAATGAGTAGACTAATTGAAGAAAATTCTACATTCAGCTTATCCCAACTTCCATGGCTTGTCCAAGGAAGGTTCATACACCTTCCTATTCAAATCTAATGTCATGTAGAAGTTATGGCTATGTATCAAATGGCCAAAAGTTAAAACCCTTCCTTTCCACAATCAAGAATGTTGTTCTACATTGGTTCATGGCCCTGGGAAGAGATAACATCAATGTGTGGGCACAAACGAAGAAGAAATTCCTTAAGAAGTACAAGATTATTGTAAGGATAAAGAATTAAGGGAGGAAGTCTTTTAAAATATCCAAAATGAGAATGATAGCCTAGAATACCATGTTTAATGGTTCAACTACAATTTTCAATGAGAAAGACAAGGAGATATAGCTCTAGACACACCACACCCCATTGCTACAAATAAATTTGTGATGATTACATTAAACTCCAAAATCTGATGGGTGGAGGATATTTCTCCCAATGATCTTATGATGACTTTATTGATTTATGTTGAAGGTAATCCCAAGGAACATTGAATGTTGGAATAGGACGAAACAAGTTATTGGAAAATTTCAACAAGATTAGAGGAAATGGAGTCACTAGAGTGGAAACTTGAAACATGTTAGAAGATTTCAAAACTGACATACTTAGCTCATTGAGTTTCCAATTGGAAACCTTACAAATAAATAAAATAAGGAATGGGCATAGTTATATTTAGAAATTTTTGTCCAAAATATAGTAGAAAGCATCAATATGTTGTTGGGCATGGATTGGCTGTATCTTCATAGAACTAAGGTGGGTTGTTATGTCAAAGCCATTGATTGTGTTAATGACAATGGAGAACCGAGAGTCTTGCAAGGAAAGGAAAAATCCACATCTGTTAGGATGATGACAACTATCCAAGCAAAGCATAGCCATAGGAAAGGGTGTAAGTTATTTGCAGTGCACATTTCTAGTGACAAAGGTAAGGAATTTGAGGATGTAGATGTGTTGAACAGGTACCTAGTTCTACAACAGTTCAAGGATATATTTCATGAGGACATTATAAAGTTATTGCCTCACAAGGAGGTAGAATTTTCTATTGATTTGGTGCCAGGGGCAGCTCCGAAATCAAAAGCATCTTACAAGATGAGCATACCTGAGTTGGTAGAGTTAAAGCTACAATTGAAGGAAATGTTGGACAAGGGATACATTAGGCCAAGTGTATCACCAAGGGGCGAACCAATGTTGTTTGTGAAGAAGAAAGATGGAACTCTCAGATTGTGCATTGACTACAGGAAATTGAACAAAGTGACCATCAGGAATGGGTATTTGTTGTCGAGGATTGATGAATTGTTCGATCAGTTGAAGGGAGAAGCAGTGTTCTCAAAGATTGATCTGAGATCTAGATATCATTAGATACACATCAAAGAAAAGGACACTTCATCCTAGTGAATTCTACATTCTTAGCTAGCAATGTAGCATAGGTATTCATCAGAGATGTGGTCAAATTGCATGGTGTTCCGAAGAAGATTGTGTTAAACAGGGATGCAAAGTTCACTTCCAAGTTTTGGAAGGAGTTATTTGCGGGTTTGGGCATAGAGCTAGCCTTCAATATAGATTATCATCTGCAGACTGATTGACAGACAGAGAGGGTCAATAGGATATGAGAGGACATGTTGAGGATGTATGTGATGCATTAGCATCGAAAGTGGGAAGAGTATCTTCTAGTGGTAGAGTTTTCTTACAAAAATTGTATCAAGAATCCTTGAAGATGAGTTGATTTGAGGCATTAATGGGAAAAGTTGTAATACTCCCATAAGTTAGATTGATCCAGTTAACAGGGTGTTGATTGGACTAGACGTGTTGGCAGACATGGAACATGAAATGCAGGTGATAAAGAAGAATCTAAAGGCAAAACAAGATAGGCATAAGAACTGTGCAGATCGGAACAAGTTCTTTAAGGAGTTCCAGGTTGGGGAATAGGTGTACTTGCACATCAAACCGAAGAAGAACTCCTTACAGATTGGATCATGCACCAAACTGGCATCATGTTTTGTGGACTCTTCAATATTGTTGAGAGGATTGGGCCAGTAACATATCAACTTGCACTCCCTCTAAAAATGAAATTCCGTGATGTTTTCCATGTGTCATTGCTTAAGAAGTATGTTAGAGATGTTGTCATGTGATTGACTGGTATGTATTACAGGTGGAACCAGATGGAGAATTCTAGTCAGAGCCTCAATGTATATTGCAGAAAAAGGTACTCATGCTCTGGAACTGAGCAAGTTACGGTGAAATGGGAGCACTTTGGGCTCGATGAAGCTACATGGGTGATGGCGGATTAGATGCTGGCTATGTATCCTTCCTTGTTTGCCAGTTGAGGAAAAGAAATTTTGGCATGATGTTTTGGTATGGTGTTTTGGTATATGTTTGGTGATTTTGGTTTATGTACATATGTGTATGGATGTAAATGCCGCCATGAGCTATGTTATAAAGCTCCAATAAGTGGTACGGATGTCATGTCACTATGATTTTATGTTTGTTAGGTTTTCGTGTTGGTTTGCTTCTCAGTAGGTTGATCATTGTAAATACTGCATCGAGTTAAGTTATAAAGATCCATCAACAATATATTTTGCTTACAATAGTCTTGTGGTTATAGGTGTTGTTGAACACCGAGGATGGTGTTTCCCCAAGGGGGGAGATTTTGTAACAGCCCCAGTGAAAAATCCATGTAATAAAGTTATTAAATGAAAAATAATAACCACGGTTGATGGGACACTTATTCGAAGCTGAATGTTGGGAAAAATCCTAGTGATGGGGGTCACTTGTGATTGTTTAATGGCCAAGGAAATTGTCAAAGGCAATGGCTAAGGCTTTAGAAAGGCAAAATGGAACTTTTGGCACATTTATTTATGAAAATAATGAAAATTAGGAGAAAAGGGAGGTGAAAGGTCACAGGTTGCATGTGAGGAGGAAAATGAAGGAAAATAATGGAAATTGGAGAAAATAGAGGCCTGATTCATAAAAAGGCTTTTAAGGACCTTTTTTTTAGTTTAGTTTTGGAGCTCTCCCATTATTCTCTCTCTCTCTCTCTCTCTCATACTCTTGGATAATTCGAGTTTTCTTGGAGCACTCTTGGAGGGTGTGGCATACTTGAATTTTTCGAGTAAGAAGGCAAAGGAAGAGCAGGAAAGTGCAAGAGGACATCGAGATTAGAAACTACAATGAGATTTTCTTCCAAGTACTGAGTTGCATGTATGTTTTCCTCACTAGTTTTGGCATGCATGTCATATGCATGTAGTTTGTTGGTTGTGATCTTTCATTGACATGGAGGATGGTCAAGATTGACAAAGTATTTCCTAGCCTTGCCATTTCCTAGATATGGAGATTGTGGGTTTATTTTCATTGTTTTGTTTTTGTTGGTTCTCATGTTTCCTTATGTTGGGCTGAGTTATTAGCCTCGGAGCCTTGGTTGGAAAAATGCTCTGGAGCCTTGTAACAACTTGGGTTGAGTTACTTGTCCCATAGCCTTGGTTGGAAAAATGCTCTAGAGCCCTTGGTGGATTGAGTTACTAGTCCTGGATCCTTGGTTTAACAAATGCTTTGGATCCTGGTAAAATTTGTGGGTTGAGTTACTAGCCTTGGAGCCTTGGTTGGACAAAAAATATGGAGCCCTGGATGGCGGGTTTGGATTTTACTTCATCAATATGAGGTTATTTCTCCCTGTATTTCTATGAGTATTATACTGGATTTTATGTGATTCATATGGATGTGATTTCATTGGTATTTCTGCTGCTATTATGTTGGTTATGTATGTGTTTTATGATAGTAGCTATGTATGGATCTCATCATGTTTTTACTTGTAAATGAATGGACAACGTATCTATGACCTAATCGATGAAATGGTAGTTGATGTATTGAGGCATCAATACTACTTAGCATTTCTCAGTTAAGTATGAGACCCCTATGCTCAAATATGTTATTTACACCTGTAGATTACATATTCGTGATATGTTTGACGAAATGCCTGTCATGGCTAGTAGGGGTCCAATGGAGGTCTCATTCAAGGGATTGAATTTATATTGTCATTTCCTTGTTATTTTAATGTTGTTAAGATGTGATTCAATTTTGGTGAGTGATCTAGGCTCTAGGCCTGAAAAAGTTGCTCAAACATTGGGGATGTTGGCACAACACTGACAAAAAGAGTCCCTAAACACTGGCTTGTAGGCCTGTGAGAGCGTCCAGAGGTCATGTTGTCCAAAATCGTAGTGGGACCCAGAGGCTGGTTGGAAGAAAGGTTGGATTGGTTCCTGAGAATCCTAATGTTGATGTTGAATGTTTGTATGGTGTGTTTCCTTTAGTTCCACTTCCGTAACGTGACTTAGGTGGTCAAATGATATCCTAGTGGCCTCTTGTCGCATATTTACCCTAGATGGTCAGTTGCTTGGGTAGATGTGGGAGGAGGGCATTACAAATGGTTTTAATTCTTGGAAAAATTATGAAGAGTAATGGTATGATTAATGGAGAAGCATGGGAGTGGCCTCCTTTACTACTTAAGTTTATGGCTCTCAACCATCCCAACATTCATGAATTTCCTCCTTCAAGTCATATTCAGTCCCATTTCCATTAATGGGGTATGCATTATGTGTTTCTCTATAAAAGTTATGTGTTAGACACCTCGTCTCCTTCAAGAAGCTCATTATATTGGACTTGGAGCAATAGTTACAGTCATAGGGGTAATTTAGGTAAATTATTTGACTTTAGGTAATTTGGAATTCTTCTATCAGATGTAGCATGTCACTGCTTAGGCTCCTTTATCAAGCTTGATTCTAAGTAGGTAGCCTCTTCTCTTATGTCCATCAATCTTCGTTTATATTCAAAATTTTCAATTAATTCCCCCTTCGAGCATCCTTGTATCCCCCCTTGCAATTTGAATTTCCTCTTTGGGTTTCAAAATTTGATCTATTCATTTCTATGGATTCTTTCTTGATGTTTGGATTCTTATGAGCCACCTTGGCATTTGAAACTAAACAAGCCCAAGGCCCTGCATACCTTAGTCAATGTTCATTCCTTGGCAATCAAAGAGTGTTATTTTCTTTCATTTTAGTTACTCTAATTTTGGGTGCTCAATCCCTATTCTATGCCATTATCGTCCCTCAGTCACTCCCATTTTTCCCTCCTCTTATTATGAAGTGGTTTTTTCAATGGTCGTTCAAAGTTCATTGGCCTGTTCTTCTCCTTTGGGTTGCATTGCAGGCTCACATTTAGAAAAACATGAGAGAAGGGGGACAATATAGGTGTTTGAAATGCACTCAATAGACTAAGTCCTTCCAACTGGATACCATGGATAGTAAATTGAAGCTGAAAGAAAAAATGCAAAAAATCATCAATCTTATGGAGGAAATCTAGGATATTAAAAGCAAAATTGGATGATGAAATGGATGCCCTTCGTGAATAGGTCAAGACCTTGCAATCTCAACTCTCTACCAGGAAAAGCCACAATTCAGAATTAAGCACCTCTAGTAGGCATACAAGAAAAACTCTACCAAAACTCAACAAGCCTCTGGACGTGGAATCCCACCCATTTTTCAAATGTATTCTTATTGTAAATGTGTTTTCTTGCTTGGACAATTTTATAAAGTATTTTCCTTATGTTAGTTAGTTTCAATAACTCGTCTATTTAATATTTTGGTGATAGCAGTAAATTCCTCTCTAGAGGATCAAATCTCAAGAGAAATCATGTACCCCACTTCCTGAGTAATTGTTGTGCTTGGGCACATATTTTAATACAAAATCTAATACATTAATCCCAATAACCTTAAAATTCCAAATTTTTTGATGATAACGTTAAAGATAAAATATTACGACTCCAAAAAACCTAAAAATTCCAACAATTTTCAACCATGGTTTTAAAGATAAATATCATGACGCTAAAAACACTTAAAATTTTAAAAATATAGCTCTTTAACAATCTTAGCTTAAGAAAACTTGACACATTGCAATGAAAATTTAAATATCAACCATCAAATTGACATGTAGTGGGGGCAAACTTGACCCATTGCAATGAAAACTTAAAAACAGACCATGGGTAGCACTACCTGACGAAGTTCATAACCTCATTTTTAGTAGTAGCAATTCCATGCCATAACAACAGGTGGCAAGAGTTTCGAGTGGGGAAAGGGTCAAAAAAGTGCCTTTGAGGAGTTAAAGAAGAAGACCAGTCAAGCACCATTTATGGAATTATCAGACTTGCAATATCCCTTTGAAGTGGAGACAAATGCGAGTGGGTACGTTGATATGGGAGCATTCTTGATGCAGGGAGGAAGTCTTGTATGTTACCCTTTTGAAGTATTTCATGGGGAATTTCTTGACTACCATACCTACGACAAGGAGCTCTATGCCTAGGTGTAAGCTATGAAGAAGTGGAAACACTATCTGATGGGAAAGGAGAGAGTAATCCACACAGATCACTAGCTGCTACAATATTTGTAGGCTTAGATTAAGCTACAAAAAACTAGGCATTAAAAGTGGATGGGGTTTTTATGGTAGTTTCATTTAATGATGAATTATAACAAGATTGACATAAACAAGTTGACCGATGTGCTTTCAAGGCCACTCACATCAAAGATCTCTACTTTGATAACTTTGAAACACATGTATCCATTCACCCATGATGCACATAAAGAGTCCTACTTAGATGAGGAAGACTTCAAGGAGGTATTTCAACAGTTGCAGAGCCAGATTCAATTGCACGATGGTGACAAAATAGTTGACTACCAATTCTAGGATGATTCAGTCTACATGTTGGATAATTTATGTGTTCCTAAAGGTCAGTGATTATATATTATTAAATAGGCTCCCACCTCTAAGGTTGCAGGGAAATTTGATGTAGGAAATATAGTGGAAAATTTGCAAATCTATGTGTATTGGCCCAAGATGCATGAACAAGTAGCTAGTTTCATAAGAGGATGCATGATTTGTTGTACCAACAAGAGTAGTAACATGAAATGGGGTTTCTATCATCCTTTGACTATAGCTACTACTGTTTGGAAAATCATTTCCATGGACTTTGTGGGAGGCTTAAAAATAACCAAGAAAGGACATAACTACCTATTCATGGTAGTTGACAGGTTCAACAAGGTGTGTTTTGATGTCCTATAAAAAGACCATAAATGGGAAAGAAGTAGCATATTTGTTCTTTGGATAGGTTTGGGTGCACTTTGGGATATTGAGGAGCATCATTTCAGAGAAGGAAAAAACATTTCTCAATGCATATGGACTACATTGTGGGAGAAAATGGACTCGAGATTAAATAGGTTTAAAACATTCCATCCAAGAACATATGGATAAACAGAAGTAGCCAATAGGACTTTGGTGTAGCTTTTGAGGGGTGACAAATAGAAGCATTTGAAGACCTAGGGTGAAAATTCCCCATCTGAAACTTGTTTTGGATATTTTCCGCCTGCACCTTTGCATATTGCATATGGATAGCAAGGAGTAAGGTAGGATATTACAAGGGCTGATGCGTTAAGGTAATTTTGTTGAGAATATTAGATTGATCCATATATAGGTACAAGAGACATTTTAGAAGTCGCATAAAAAATATAAGGTTAGGCATGCTAAACACAAAATAGAGAATTCCTTCAAGGTGGGAGATAGAGTATGGTTACAATTGAACAAGGACACACTACAGGGTCTTGGTTATAAAATTAGGCCTATGTTATATGGTCCCTTCAAGATACTAAAAAAGGTGGTAGATAGTGCCTATAGATTCAATCTACCCTTATAAATGTGCCTATACTTGGTGGTGAATGTAGAGAATCTAAAACTCTATGAGCCTTTTATTCTAGACTATGAAGAGGAATAGGTCCTACCTTTTGTAGATAAATTGGCACCAAATGCTTAGGTAGAGTTCATAGAGGAACTGTTTTTGTAGAAGAGTTCTAGAACTACAAGATAGGGATAGTGTGACCTTTGGAGGATTGGGTTGAAAGGACAGCTTCTAGACAAGGCTAAACAATGCACCCAAGAGAAGTTGGAGGAAAAATACCCTCACCTCATTTAGTATATCATTATATTATTTCTCATCCATCTCGATTCTTTCACAGTGAAAAAAATGGACGAATAAACTCACAAGACCATTTTTACTAATAGAATTGAGTTTGGTAAATTGGGGTGTGAAACCTTCTTGTAGTAGTTTTAGGCATCAAATAAGACTTTTTTGGGGGTAAAAATATTCCTAATAAGAAAGGCACTTTTTTATTCTATTCTACACACATATACCTTTCCAGTGGTGCAATAATTGCCTTAATCAGAGTCTGTAAGCAAAAGCTATGCTACTCAGAAGTTGACCTACCTGTTTTGACCACCATAATTCAAGAGGATGCCACATCAGCCCCCATTACTCATGGAAAAGGGGCTAGATATGCGGTCATGATGAATAAGACTCTAGAGAGCCCACATTGTAACTCTAATTAAAATTTCAAGGACTCAAACCTAACCACCAATAGGCTATCGAGTTGTGTTGTAACTAGGTCACTAGGAGGAAAAGAGGTTCCATTATTCCCGAGTACAGTTTGTTCCATAAAAAAGTAGAGTAGCTAAGAGGGATATAGAGAGAGACACTGTAGCATCCCAAGAACCATAGACCTCACTTATTTGTACTTGAATCCATTTTCCATTCAAATAAAGAGATTGGAACAACCTCACCTTCCATTTTCATTTTATGTTGGGTGGGGTCCTTGTTGCTAAATATGTTGATCATGGAAGCCTAAGTGTCAATGTGCAGATTAATCATACAATTATTCCAAACACTTTGATCGACCTTGGAGTTGCAATCAATGTGATGGCTTATGAGATGATGGAAGTTGTAGGACTTTTAGGTCTTTGAGAAACTCCCAATTTATTACAACTAGCTTATTGTTATGCCATTAAGCATAAAGGGATTTTCAAAGACGTGGTAACATATTATATATATATATAATATATAATATATATATATATATATATATATATATATATATATATATATATAATATATATATAATATATATATATATATATATATATTAGATATATATATTATAACTTGGAAATATTCCTATTGACTCAAGGCATTTCAACCCAAATATTCTCTAGTGGATATCCTTTGATCTTAGGAAAGCCATTGTTATCCATTGCATATGCATATATTATTTGGGGTTCAAGTAATATGAACATGCCCCACAAAACCTCCATGAAGAAACTCACCCTTTATCCTCCAACAAAGCACATCATCAACCTAGAAGCTCCATTTTGGGATGACATAGAGGAAAGTGATGAGGACTAAGTAATTACCATAAATCAATATCTTTCCCTTAGAAATAAAAATAAGGGCAAGGAAATTTGTGATTTAATATCTTCATCCTCCTCATCTAACTTACACATTCTCACCCATGTATTAGACCTCAAAGTCCAAGCTTCTCTTGCCACACTAGATACATCACATTTGGAGCATAAGTCCTCTTCGAAGGAAGAGCATGAGCTAACCACAAAAATTGTGGAAATCAAACCATTTTTTTTAAAGATTAGTCCAAGGCTAATAAAGCATCAAAAAGAATTATTGATTAAGGTATCAAAAAAACATGGTGATGCTTTTATAGAGAACTACACTGACATGAAGGGGATGCATCCTGATCTATGCACTCACCATATTTACATCAATGAAGAGTATAAAGACATTCGCCAACCTAAAAAATGAATGAATCCAAACTTATGTGAAATCTATAAAAGTTGAATTTAGCTAAATTTATCTACCCTATTTCATATAGCCAATGGGTCTCCCCTCTTGGAATTTTACACAAAAGAATGGGAAGTGAATAAATTGTGCAGATTATAGAGAACTTAACAAGGCCACTCATAAGGATCACTTCGCATTACCATTCATTAACTAGGTGCTAGATATCTTAGCAGGGAAGAAATATTTATCTTTCCTAGACAGATTTAACAGATATAACCAAATTTAAATCGCTCATGTGGGCTAAGACAAAACCATGTTTACTTATCCCTAGGGGACATTTGCCTATCTTGTTTTACCACTTGGAATTTGTAATGCTCCTACAATTTTCCAATGATCTATAATTGGAATATTCTATGACTTCATGCTTGAACGTGTGAAAAATTACTTGGGCAATTTTACAACTTATGGCTATGAATTTGATGTAGCATTGGCCAATCTAGAGAAAGTATTAATAAGATGTAAGAAATGTCATATAGCCCTCAGTAATGAAAAATGTTTAATGATGTTAGTTGAGGGAATCATACTTCATTCAAATGTATAAAATTAGATCTATTAAAAATAAAGGTAATATTGAATTTGCAAACTCTAAGAACCCAAAAACAAGTACATCGCCTCCTTACGCATGCAGGTTACTATCAACACATCATTGAAAATTCTATGCAATTAGCTCATTATTTATTTTCATTGCTCACTAAAAATGATGAATTTATGTGGAAAAATAATTGTTAGCATTCCTTTGAAGAACTAAAAGTGAGATTATCCAAAGCTCCATCCTTAACAAGGTTCAATTGGTCCCTACCATTCCATATATCTGCAGATGCTTCAAGTTCTGCTATTGGAGTTGTCTTGGGACAACAAGAAGAGCACCATACTTACACAATACAATTTATTAATAAAAATCTCTTCCATATAGAAAAATAAATTATATTGTAAGTTAAAAACAAAATCTTGTGGTGATCATGTTATCAATAAATTTCAGCATTACATAACTAAAGATCCTGCAATTTTTCATATTGACCATGTTGTTATTCAATATTTAATGAAAAAACCAATTACGAATGTTAAGGTAACTATATGGTTGTTACTATTGCAAGAAATTGACAATACCATCATTAATAAGCCAAGAAAATATATTGTACTAGCATATTTCCTTTTGAGGCTTACCACTAAGGAAAATGAGGCACTTGACAAATATTATTTTCTTAATGAACATCCTTTTGTAGCATCTTTTAATTAACTATGGTTTGAAGAAATTGTTACCTATTTGGTTGCAAGGAAGCTTCCACTTCATATATCTCGAAAGGAATGACAAAAGATATCAAGTAGAGTTGGAGATTTTCATGTATTGATGGATGCCTCTTCTACATAGGTCCATATCTAGTTATTTTATAATGTGTAAGAGAGGATGTGATCCATGAAATATTAAAGCCTTATTATTGTTACAAAGCATTTTGTCACATCTACTCAAAAGGCTCGAAAATTGGATCAATCAACATCCTTAAACACTTTTTCATTGTCCCTTTGTGAAGCCCTAAGCATCATGTCTCCAAAAAGTTGAGTTGCTAGGTCAATCAACTAAATTTTTATTTTTTAGACCAAACATACCTTACATTCTTTTCCACTTGTAATGGCTGCAAGTTGCATAACTGAGCACCTGCAATGACCAGTGTAGGTTGCTCTACTTTGCAGGTGATATGGTTCTAGAGTTTTGGGAAAATTTAAAACTATTTTTGAAGATTCTCCTCCCATAAGCTTCTAAGTTGGTTTTAAACATTTACCATTGATAGAGATATAGAATTCCTACTCTATAGGTCTTATATCTTATGTTTTGAGCTTATCCTCCTTCATATGTGGATCTCAAGCCTAGATTGGTAAATCCTAAACTACCACTTTTACCCTGTAAATTTACTACCTCCCATAGAGTATGGGTTGGATTTTGGAGATTACTAGTGCCCTCATGTTGCTGCTTTAAGCTTAAGGAATCATCATCGCATTAGGGTTGAGTTTGAAAGTTTGCTTTGAGGCAAGGAAGGACAAAACAATTGGGGAGACATCTACAAAGTAAGCATCTTTAAATGGTTGTAACTCTCTCCTTCATTTATTAATACAAAAATCACTTTGTTTTCCTATACTTGTGTCATGTTTATGCTTATGTATTTCAATTCCATTTGACTCATTAATTAGAGACATTAGTGTATGTTATGTGGATATTGTATTTCTCTTGCTTGTTTTAGTCATTGTTGTAGGTTCCATTTATAGCATGTGGAGCTAGAGGTTGAGCTTACTAGAAATGAGAAGAGGAGGACGTACTACATATTCCAGGTACGTATATTTTCTGTATTCTAATCTCTCTAAGGAAAACATTGATTTTTTTTACCTCTATTGTTTCTAGATCTAGAGAGTTCATTTTTGTACGCAGAAGTGAATTTTCCATATAAAAACCTAGCGGCCATACTGGGGAACGAGATTTCCCTTAGTGGTTTCCTTGGCCTACATATTTTTAACTTTCCAAAGTGACCTTAATTGACTTATTCTGACAATAATTGGCCTTATGAAAACACAATTTTGAGCTTGGTAGGGTTCTTTGCATTGTATTTTGAGCAAATTAACCCCAATGCACTTTCTGTTCCAACACAAAGTGACCCATCATAGTCTCTCCTCTCTGGAAGTGTCTAGAAATTTTGAATAATATGAAACATATTCACAGAGATTATCCCGATTATACACTATTGTGGAATACATGCATAATACATAACCTCCTCTACGTTGATCATCAATTTACAGAAGTAGAAAAAATAACATGCGCACATTAGAAGCATCAATCACATATCAACACATATTTCCGGGAAAGCATATTGCTAAAAACCCCAACTATCTATATATTATATTGATTGAGAACATGTAACAAACATAGTACAATACTCCTCACAAGTACTCAGTACTATCTCCACCTGTTACACACAATACAACTCAGATTTGATCTCTGAATCTCCCCCGCTTCTTACCTGCCTCCACTGCGCAATCTTGCAAGAGAATGAATGATAATGGCTCAAGCAAACTCGTATTTACTTGGAAAAATCACGTGAGCACAAGATACAATTTCCCTTGGCCTCATTGGCATTACTCAATCCATTGCATGTGCAAGTCTCATGCACAACTGATAGTCACAACTCACCCTTTCACTTACCTCTAACACCTATCTCCACTGAACTGTCCATGCACTGAGTTAACTGATGTATTCTTTAGTTGCATTATGAGTTAATAATTAGTGAATTAATTAATAACTAATTCACACAACTCATCACTTTAGTCTATTGGCCAGCTTAGAAACTAATACAACTAGTTCCAACTAAGTCAAACTAAACACAACTCCATTAACTGCTCATCTAACTCCACAGAACTCAATCACTGAAGTCCTAACTGAAGTCCTCCATGCAATAGCTCAAGTAACCCATAGGTAACCACGTGATTCCTTCAGGCAGTTGCATGTGTCACATATGAAGCTCCAACTGAAGTGCTCCAAGGGAGTAAGATAAAGTTTATAATCTAAATATTATTAAGGGCTAATAATATTTGACTGTTTCTATTTTTACCTGGCAGTCTAAAAATAGACACTGATCACACTGCTGTGAACCAAAAATAGAAGTCCATCTATTTTTCCCAACATGACCAATCATCCATAAACAACATCCTGCAACTCATAGACCATGATCCATATGTCTAAAAATAGACATAGTCTAAAAATAGACTTTACGCCAAAACTTGCCTGCGGGCCCACTTAGTGAAGGCGACTCCTTTCCACTAAGCTCCATCATCTTGTTGCATTCTCAACAAGCATTTCTTGTTGCACACTTTTCAACACTCCCTCTCAACAAGAAAGGCTTCCTCTCAAACCCGATCCTGTAACTCTGGAATGTTCTTCATGCAACACATCTGCCAGATCCACTTTGCTCCAACAACACTTCGAACAAAAACACTCCCAACTGACCACTCTGTTGGGCTAGGAACATACTCTGTTGTTGAAGCTCTACCTGCTGCTGACAAGTGCTCCCTCTCTACCATCTGCGCTACTATCACATCTTCATGCATCACACACCATTGCACACCTCTCTGAGCCACCTAGCACTGTGGAAAACACTTGCGCCTCTCGCATTGCTGCAGCCTGCATGCTATGCGCTGTCCTGGGATTCCCTGCAATGTCCCTCTCTCTGCCGCTCCATCCGCATCTGTCTCTACCCAATCAGTCAATTCCTGCTACTCCACATCGAAACTCCTGTAGCAAGGTCTCGTCCAAGAGGTTGGCTACCACAAGGATCCTGCCCCTCCTCCTTGGGATGATCAATCCACATCACCCCACCTCCTCCCTGGAGGTATGGCTACATGTGATCCTTCTGCACACCTGGCTCGAAGTTTCCCCCTACTAGAGGTCTCTTCATTAGTAGATGTCTCTACTCGATCTCCACCCAGCTTCCCTTGTTGTGGCTACTCCACAACCTCCTGAAGCTGCTGCACCAATCGGGGCTCCTCCATAATTGTCTGAGACTTATAAGAAGAGCTTCGGTGTAAATCACATATAGAAAGACCTTTGATAAGGACAAAGGTCTTTCTATATGTGATTTACGCTGAAGTTCTTCTTATAACTATGATGGATCACAGAAGCCTCAATTCTACAATTGTCTGAGACTTCTTCTGGCTCTGCATGTTGAGAGGTAATATACCCTCCCTCTCAACCACCAAGTATCCATCAGTTGCCTTGCTACTCAAGGCTCTACATGCATCCTGAACCTCAAGAGCATACAGGTTCTTGACCCATGAACCAATCTACTTCACCTGTCTAGTGATGATGTATCTAAGGAAAACCTTTCCCTCACTCAAGGCTACATCATAGCCTCTGTCTTCCAGCATCGCGATCGACACCAAGTTTCTCTCCAGTTCTGCTACATACTTGACATCGTTCAAGGTAATTTGAGATCCATGCTCCCTTTAAAAAATAACCGTGCCTACACCTGAGACACTATACTTCTCATCATTACCCATCCCTATGAGTATCTGGAGATCTTTCTCCTCCAAAGTACTGAACAAACTTTTGTCACCGGTCATGTGGAAAGAAGCTCCACTATCAAGAAACAAACCACTTCCCATCATGGATGAAACCATGCATACGAGGAGTGTGTAATCCAACTCAAACTGTGAAGCAAGTGCCTCACCTTCAGATCCTTCCCCGGATCCCTTCTTGGACTTCTTCTTTGGGAAATTAGTAGCATAATGGCCTAGCTCATGACAACGAAAGCATCTCACCTTCGACTTGTCAACCTTCTTCCCATCATTGGAAGAACTGGATTTAGAAAGAGAAACCTTCCCATTCCCCTTCTTCTCCTTACTCGTTAAGGCACAGTTCTCCTCATCATGCATAGATGAAGAACTGTCTCTGGTGTGCCGTCTAATCTCCTCTTGCATAAGATCCGACCAAAGTCTCTCCCATCCTGGCAATTTCTCCCTTCCATTCACCAAGTCCTGGCAGCTATGCCAACTCTTAGGAAGGCTAAGGAGTGCTAGACTCACCATATCCTCATCCTCAATAGTTACCCCCACACTTCCTAGCTCATCCCGACATTGGGTGAACTTTGTGAGATACTGGGGCATACTGTCTCCATTCTCACACCTAATGTTTCTGAGTTTATCCTTGAGTGCAAACTTCCTCTGGTCGCTCTTGCTTTGGAATAATTCTGTCAACATTTTCCACATCAAATATGGAGAAGGCTTTCCATGGAGGCTAGACACAATGTGATCCCTCATGCCCTCCAACAGAATCCTTCGACACTTTGCTATCTTCTTTTGCCAAGCCGCAACTTCAGCAGCATCAATAGGTTTTGGGACCTCAGCATCTATGAACTCCTTCAACCCATTATCATCTAATACCGCCTCCATCCTATCCTTCCATGCAATATAGTTCGAGCTTCCATCAAGGGCATACTCCAATCGCAATCCGTTGAAAGACATTTCAACTTTGACACCAAGAAAACACTGCTGCAAATTCGAATTCCACCAGCTCAAAAACTCAACCGCTTCTGATCTAAATTTCGTGACAACAAAGTATTTCTTGTACAAAGATCGACTGTATGGGCATTCACCGGATATCTCACCTTCCAAAGAAGGATGAATCCAAAGGCTACCTAGCCCGATTACAGACTCTACCTGAAGAAATAAGATGTAGACACTTTCTGAATAATAGATCCGATGATCAATCCTCGATATCCTGTAAAAATATCTTCTACAAATCAAGCAGCTCTGATACCATGTAGAAATTTTGAATAATATGACTCATATTCAAAGATATTAGCTTGATTATACACTATTGTGGAATACGTGCATAATACATAACCTCCTCTACGTTGATCATCAATTTACAGAAGCAGAAACAATAACATGTGCACATAGAAGCATCAATCACACATATCAACACAGTATTTTCCTGGGGAAAGCATCTCGCTAAAAACCCCAACTATCTGTATATTATATTGATTGATAACATGTAACAAACATAGTACAATACTCCTCACAAGTACTCAGTACTATCTCCACCTGTTACACACAATACAACTCATATCTGATCTCCAAAACTCCCCCATTGCTTGCCTGCCTCCACTGCGCAATCCTGCAAGAGAATGAATGATAATGGCTCAATAAAACTCGTATTTACTTGGAAAAATAACGTGATCACAAGCTACAATTTCCATTGGCCTCACTGGCATTACTCAATCCATTGCATGTGCAAGTCTCATGCACAACTGATAGTCACAACTCACCCTTTCACTTACCTCTAACACCTGTCTCCACTGAACTGTCCATGCACTGAGTTAACTGACGTATTCTTCAGTTACATTATGAGTTAATAATTAGTGAATTAATTAATAACTAATTCACACCACTCAACACTTAGTCTATTGGCCAGTTAGATTAAATACAACTAGTTCAACTAAGTCAAACTGAACACAACTCCATTAACTGCTCATCTAACTCCACAGAACTCAATCACTGAAGTCCTCCATGCAATAGCTCAAGTAGCCCATAGGTAACCACGTGATTCCGTTAGGCAGTTGTATGTGCCACATCTGTAGCTCCAACTGAATTGCTCCAAGAGAATAAGATAAAGTTTATAGGCTAAATATTATTAAGGGCTAATAATATTTGACTGTTTCTATTTTTACCTGGTACTCTAAAAATAGACTCTAATCACACCACTATGAACCAAAAATAGAAGTCCATCTTTTTTTCCCAACATGATCAATCATCCATAAACAACATCCTGCAACTCATAGACCATGATCCATATGTCTAAAAATAGACATAGTCTAAAAATAGACTTTACGCCAAAACTTGCCTGCGGGATCACTTAGTGAAGGCAACTCCTTTCCACTAAGCTCCATCATCTTGTTGCATTCTCAACAAGCATTACTTGTTGCACACTTTTCAACACTCCCTCTCAACAAGAAAGGCTTCCTCTCAAACCCGATCATGTAACTCTGGAATGTTCTGCATGCAACACATCTGCTCGATACACTTTGCTCCAACAACACTTGGAACAAAAACACTCCCAACTGACCACTCCGTTGGGCTAGGAACATACTATGATGTTGAAGCTCTACCTACTGGTGACAAGTGATCCCTCTCTGACATCTGTGCTACTACAACATCTTCATGCATCTCACAGCATTGCACACCTCTCTGTGCCACCTAGCACTGTGCAAAACACTTGTGCCTCTCGCATTGCTGCAGCCTGCATGCTATGAGCTGTCCTGGGATTCCCTGCACTGTCGCTCTCTCTGCCACTCCATCCGCATCTGTCTCTACCCAATCAGTCAGTTCCTGCTACTCCACATCGAGGCTCTTGTAGCAAGGACTCATCCAAGAGGTTGGCTACCTCAAGGATCCTGCCCCTCTTCCTTGGGACGATCAATCCACATCACCTCACCTCCTCCCTAGAGGTATGGCCACATGCGATCCTTCTGCCCACCTGGCTTGAAGTTTCCCCCTACTGGAGGTCTATGCATGTGTATATGTCTCTACTCGATCTCCACTCAGCTTCCCTTGTTGTGGCTGCTCCACAACCTCCTGAAGCTGCTGCACCAATCGTAGCTCCTCCACAATTGTCTTAGGCTTCTTCTGGCTCTACATGTTGAGAGGTAATATACCCTCCCTCTCAACCACCAAGTCTCCATCAGTTTCCTTGCTGCTCAAGGCTTTGCCTGCATCTTGAACCTCAAGAGCATACAGGTTCTTGTCCTGTGAACCAATCTGCTTCACCTGTCTAGTGATGTTGTGTCTAAGGAAAACCTTTCCCTCACTCAAGACTACATCATAGCCTCTGTCTTCCAGCATCGTGATTGACACCAAGTTTCTCTTCAGTCCTAGTACATACTTGACATCGGTCAAGGTAATTCGAGATCCATGCTCCCTCTGAAAACTAACCGTGCCTAAACCTAAGACACTATACTTCTCATCATTACCCATCCCTATGAGTATCTGGAGATCTTTCTCCTCCAAAGTACTGAACAAACTTTTGTCACTGGTCATGTGGAAAGAAGCTCCATTATCAAGAAGACAACCACTTCCCATCATGGATGAAACCATGCATACAAAGAGTGTGAAATCCAACTCAAACTGTGAAGCAAGTGCCTCACCTTCAGATCCTTCCCTGAATCCCTTCTTGGACTTATTCTTTGGGAAATTAGTAGCATAATGGCCCAGCTCATGACAACGAAAGCATCTCACCTTCGACTTGTCAACCTTCTTCCCTTCATTGGAAGAACTAGATTTGGAAAGAGAAACCTTCCCCTTCCCCTTTTTCACCTTACTCGCTAAGGCACAGTTCTCCTCATCATGCATAGATGAAGAACTGTCTCTGGTGCGCCGTCTAATCTCCTCTTGCACAAGATCCGACCAAAGTCTCTCCCATCTTGGAAATTTCTCCCTTCCATTCACCGAGTCCTCGTAGCTATGCCAACTCTTAGGAAGGTCAAGGAGTGCTAGACTCACCATATCCTCATCCTCAACAGTTACCCCCACACTTCCCAGCTCATCCCAACATTGGGTGAACTTTGTGAGATACTGGGGCATACTGTCTCCATTCTCACACCTAATGTTTCTGAGTTTATCCTTGAGTGCCAACTTCCTCTGGTCACTCTTTCTTTGGAATAATTCTGTCAACATTTTCCACATCAAATGTGGAGAAGGCTTTCCATGGAGGCTGGACACAATGTGATCCCTCATGCTCTCCAACAGAATCCTTCGACACTTTGCTGTCTTCTTTTGCCAAGCCGCAACTTCAGCAACATCAATAGGTTTTGGGACCTCAACATCTATGAACTCCTTCAACCCATTAACATCTAATACCACCTCCATCCTGTCCTTCCATGCAATATAGTTCGAGCTTCCATCAAGGGCATACTCCAATCGCAATCCGTTGAAAGACATTTCAACTTTGACACCAAGAAAACACTGTTGCAAATTCGAATTCCACCAGCTCAAAAACTCAACCACTTCTGATCTAAAATTCGTGAGAACAAAGTATTTCTTGTACAGAGATCAACTGTATGGGCATTCACTGGATATCTCACCTTCCAAAGAAGGATGAATCCAGAGGCTACCTAGCCCAATTACAGACTTTGCCTAAAGAAATAAGATGTAGACACTTTCTGAATAATAGATCCGATGATCAATCCTCGCTTGATATCCTGTAAAAATCTCTTCTACAAATCAAGCAGCTCTGATACCATGTGGAGATTTTGAATAGTATGACACATATTCACAGAGATTATCCTGATTATACACTATTGTGGAATACATGCATAATACATAACCTCCTCTATGTTGATCATCAATTTACAGAAGCAGAAACAATAACATGCACACATAGAAGCATCAATCGCACATTTCAACACAGTGTTTTCCCGGGGAAAGAATCTCGCTAAAAACCCCAACTATCTGTATATTATATTGATTGAGAACATGTAACAAACATAGTACAATACTCCTCACAAGTACTCAATACTATCTTCACCTGTTACATAAAATACAGCTCAGATTTGATCTCCAAATCTCCCCTGCTGCTTGCCTGCCTCCACTGCGCAATCCTGCAAGAGAATGAATGATAATGGCTCAAGAAAACTCGTATTTACTTGGAAAAATCACGTGAGCACAAGATAAAATTTCCCTTGGCCTCATTGGCATTACTCAATCCATTGCATGTGCAAGTCTCATGCACAACTGATAGTCACAACTCACCCTTTCACTTACCTCTAACACCTGTCTCCACTGAAGTGTCCATGCACCGAGTTAACTGATGTATTCTTCAGTTGCATTATGAGTTAATAATTAGTGAATTAATTAATAACTAATACACACCACTCAACACTTAGTCTATTGGCTAGTTAGACTAAATACAACTAGTTCAACTAAGTCAAATTGAACACAACTCCATTAACTTCTCATCTAACTCCACAGAACTCAATCACTGAAGTCCTCCATGCAATAGCTCAAGTAACCCATAGGTAACCACGTGATTCCTTCAGGAAGTTGCATGTGCCACATCTGTAGCTCCAACTGAAGTGCTCCAAGAGAATAAGATAAAGTTTATAATCTAAATATTATTAAGGGATAATAATATTTTACTGTTTCTATTTTTACCTGGCAGTCTAAAAATAGACTCTAATCACACCGTTGTGAACCAAAAATAGAAGTCCATCTATTTTTCCCAACATGACCAATCATCCATAAACAACATCCTGCAACTCATAGACCATGATCCATATGTCTAAAAATAGACATAGTCTAAAAAGAGACTTTGTGCCAAAACTTGCCTGCGGGACCACTTAGTGAAGGTGACTCCTTTCCACTAAGCTCCATCATCTTGTTGCATTCTCAACAAGCATTTCTTGTTGCACAATTTTCAACAAAGTGCAATGGTTCGCACCGGTGCCCATTCTGCACATGCGATTGTCCTGTAGAATGCAAAAAATTGCATTTCTTTACCTTGCTCTCCATTTTGATTTGATCCAGAAGGTTTTCATTAGTCTTTGAACCAGTCATTGTCTCTATAAAGCCATCACTGCATTTGAAATTGAGTTTTATTGCCTTTGGTCATTACTCAGAGGTTTGTTCTAGTTGTTTAACAATTTTTTAGTGTTTTTGTTTGCATTTTTACAAAAAATTATGAGTGTTAATCGCCTTTGAGTGTCATCTCTTTTGATATTTGGAAATTTTCACCCAGTTTCAGTTTGAGTCCTCCGTTAATGTTCATATTACATTTGATTTCATTGGGAATTTCCTTTACTTACACTTGATTAATTACATTAGTGAAGAAAGGTATTGTTGTTCACAAGTAGTCTTGTTATAGTGTTCTTTCGTTGATTTGGAATCATATTGTGTTTATTTTGAAGAATTATCTTGTATAGATTACATTTGCATAATTAGAATTCTCATTTTCACAACAAGAAAGAAAATTGTGTATAGATTACATTTGCATAGTTTTCAAGGGAATTATGCATAGATTGCGTTGCATGAATTGGCATATTTTAGGGCTTTCAAATATTGCATTGGAATAGTGCATTTAAATATCTACTTAGGAATCTCTTGTTTGTTGCATCTTTGTTTGTTTCTTCCTTCTGGTAGATAGATCTTCATTGAAAAGTGAAAGAGTTATTTTTATCATACTAGTTGCATCATAGGGAATTAAGGTGAATTCGTACCGTGACCCTTGAAATTGAAACTTAATTGAAGATCAACTTTAAAATTTATTCAATCAATTTAAGGGGCATTTGGAACATTAATGACACACATAGAGGTCTAGACTAGAGACGTGTTCCAACGTCTTTAAACGTAGGAGTTGTCGTTACTTGTATGTGTTATATTCTGGGGGTAGTCGATATTCCATGTATGTAAGTATATCAAATCATTATCCACGTACCCTTGGGTTATCAGATGGTGATCCATGTATGAAAAATATTGAAATACTTTCTATCATACAAGACACGTTAGACAACACTACCATAAACTGGACTTCCACGTACCTCCAAGTATATTTTGGAATTCCCCTGTAGGTTTCTATCCTGCCATAGGTAACCAATTCAACCACCTTATCTATTATGATACATTGAACACAACATTCATGGATATTACCTGCACGTACTAGAAACTGTATATTACAGTTCACAATGACTTGGTAAACCCTTTTGCCTAGTTACACCTGTTTTATTTTTATTTGTCTTTAATTTCTAAAATAATTAATTAACCACATAACAACATCCTCACTATGGAACAACTCCTTAGTAGATGTTGGGTTGATACTAATGACAATAGTTCCCAAGTCTACCAGTAAAGGAAATCCCTTTGGCGGGAATCCTATTCATTTTCCTTGTTTTGGAAATGTTAGTGCTCATTATATGGCCACATCGTCCTGGCACGAATTCACCATTGTCTTACCAGTTTGGTTATTTTCAATCTCTTTGGTTCTGAATGTCCAACTGATTCACAACTGAGTCATCCACCTGAACAACATTAACCTCAAGTTTACCCTTTGTCTTCTTCCCTAGTTATCTCTTCTTCCCTTTCTTCTTCTTTACCTGGTGAAAGTCTTGATGTTAGTAACTAGGAGGTTAAGAAGAAGAAGAAAAGGAAGAAGGTGAAGAAGCCAAATAATCAAGGGGGAAACCAAGCAAACATTGTTATGAATGCAACTAATGTTGTGAAACCTTCAAAGCCCCGTAAAGTTAAATTACATTTCAAGTTATGTAAGGGTGATCTCCTTGTGATAGATTGTCCTGTTATTCCATAGGTATTATAAGTGTGGTCCATAGGCTCATGTTAGCCTTTGCCTTCAACCTATGGAGTTCATGCTAGTGACGAACCATAAACTAGTGATAGTAAGGTCCACGAGAAAAATTGTAAAGTTAAGTTTCATTGTAGGTCATTTGAATGTAATAATATTATTCACCTTTGTACTTATATGGATGAAGCCTCAAAAGTGTTGAAAAAACTTACAACTTCTCAGCCACGACTTTCGGCTAGTTAACAAAATATTTCTCCCAATCCTCCACTAGTTGATGAAGTAATTGACTTGAATTCATTTTCAATCAATCCCACTCTCCCTGAATGTGAATTCCATGAGTCTTTTCCCAAGCATCCTTTATTTGAGAAAGTGATTAAACTGATTCCACCTTCATTCCATCGTGATTTTCTTGTAGAGAGTGAAGTTCATATTGCTCAATTTCTTCTTTTTTTTACTTCAGATATTATCGAAAAAGACGACATTTCTCATGTTATAGATGAGGGAACTTCTCAATTCTTGTATGCTTAGCCTATCTGTGGTCAATCACAACTTTCATCCAACCCACTTGGTGAGACTATTCAAAAAGTGCAAGTCAACCTATTTATATCATGTCTTGGGCACAAATTAGTCAACCTGTTCCAGGAATGACGCAAATTCCATTTGGGAAATTGTTACAAGGAATTCCCCAAGCTCCTGTTGGTCAGACAAAAACCATGCGATAACCTTATTCAAGGAAATATTTCCAAAGTCGGCCTTTTCAACAATACCAGGGATTTCCAAGGACTAGACAACCTGGCATGGGTTATCCTAATTATCAAAATAATTTGTATCAAGGTGGGATGCAAATGCTAGTTTCCCAACCCATCCCTCCCTATCTTGGATATCCCTCACAATCAAATAACCTTCCCCCACAAGGTTATTGAGAAACCTTAAGACTTTGTCTCCATTCACTAGGAGAATTTTGCGAAAAACCTAGCTAATATTGAAGAGACTATACCCCTTGATATGTATTCCTTCTAGAGCATAGTTCTCCATTTGATGAGAACCTGTTAGAAGCCATGGCCTCCTAGGATTCGAGGTCTAATGAGAATAGTTCCTTTTCTTGTGTCAAGCTCATTAAAAAATGAAACAAGGTCCTTTGAGCATATTTCTTTTACTATGTCAAGATCATTAAAAGAAATGAAACATATCCCCCTCCAATTCGAGCCTTTGACTAGATCTCGTAAATATTTAGTTGAATCTTTCATTTGATCTCATAAATGAACCTTCATTCCATTTTCCTATTAGTAACCAATAGATTAATTAGGTGAATGAAATGAAGCTTAGGGGGCATGTGCCTAGAATCGTGTTATTATGTTGGAGACATGAGAACCACTCTCAAGCATAGTTTTTTCTCTATTTCAAGCTTGCGTAAAAATGAAACATATTCTCATGATTGCCTTTTTTTATCAACTTGCTTCTACCAGATGAGCCTTGGTTTTCTCATTCCATTATTACCATCTTCTTGGCTAATCACACACTTTAACTTGGTGTGTTTTACCCTTTCCTAAGGAACCACTATGATGAGTGGTCTTATTAGCCTACCTCTTGACCTCTATGTGTTTTGAGTAGTTCCATCATGACTGGTGTTATGTTCCTATACCAATAGGTGTCATCATTTTTGAATGGATGAGGTCAAATCTGTAATATGTACATACCTTTGTGTTCTGCAAATGTTTTCCATATCTGTAAAAAATAAAAATAAAAAAAATGTAAAGAGGGCATGTCCTAAAAGAAAAATCAAAGGACAAAAAGAATGAAAAATGAACCCCAAGGAAAAGGAAAAAGACCATGAAAGTGTGCAAGTCCAAATGCCATTGCTATTTTACTTTTTGTACAATAATGATTGTGTGCAACTTGTTATTTATGCCACAATCCATGGTAACCAAAAAGTTTAATCTTGGGTATTCCATGTTTTGAATTTCATGCTTAGAGATAGAAAATAAAATCTGACCAAATTGTTTAATCTTGGCAGATAAGTAGATAAGTAGAGTAAATAAAAGGAGCTCAATAGTTTAATTTGAACCCTTAGATGTAATAAGGATAGCCTTAGATAGAGTTCTATTGTAAAAGAAAAGAAAAATGTTTTATAAGGGTTTGCCAGCTTAAGTGCACCCTAATAAAGAGTAGGAAAAATGGTAGGATGAGTAGATGGGTAAGTAGTTGGATGGTTGCAGAATTTTGGTGATTAATTGGATAAAGTCATATCATTTAATTTCATCATCAAGTTGCTAAGAGTGTGGATAAAAATGGAACATTTACAAAGTCAAATGATTAATTCCCCCATTCATTTCACCTTTAATTTACTAATTTCCCATGAGCAAAGTCAAAAGTACCTAAAACATTAAGTCAAAGGGGCTCAGAGCATTTCTCTAACTTGTGGAGGGACTGGACCCTCGGCCCAATAACTTATAGAGTCTAAGTACTGAAGTCCCTTTATCAACATTCACTCCTTCCATAATTCATTCATTTCACCTAAAAAATCCCTTTTCCTAAGGTAAAATCACCATTTGCTTAGGGAAAGTAATTACCCCCATACAAAACTCCTTTTTCATAAAAAAAACCCACAAAAAGCATTTAGCCTAAGTTATGATGAGGATATATAAATAAATATCAATACATTATACTTAGCGCATTTTCTTTCCCTCTTTCATTTCATATTAACTTTAATTTTCATTATATTTATTTAACTCCCGAAAATAAACCCTTTCCCGTATTATTTATTTAACCCATATGATAAATATCCTACCCCTAAGGTTTGAAATATAAAACTAATTAACTAAATTAAATAAATGGATTAATTAGTCGATCAGCGGCTAATTAAGAACCATAACTCTCTGTCGAATAAAAAAGATTAATTAGTCAATCAGTGATTAATTAAATCAGTCCCAATAAAATCATCCCCGACGTCATTAGGCCTCCCTAATCCATAGTTAATATCCCATCGGGCCCCTCCATTAACTCCCCGATTAAATCATTGCCCCGATCACCGTGCAATTTTACCCCTTCATATCCAATGGTTGACGCTCATATCTGGCGCCCTCCGAAAGCTGACCTTTACCCGCCTGATGTAAGCGGTTTCATTGTTCACCCCGCTGCTACATGGTACTTGATGAATGGCATCGGGCGGCCTCCCCCAAAACCTATTATCACAAAAAGCGGTGTGATGGATTCCGCTTACAGCCTTCCGCTACACGCCAAAAATGTCACATTCCTCAATTGGCGCCAACTGTCTTTTCCCAATGTACCTGCCAATATCATTAACTTTATGCATAAAACCAAAAAACTTATAGTTTTTTCATTTTTTATTATGAAAAGAACACTCTGACTTCCATGCAAAGCACATAGTACGTTCAACTGTGAACCTGCTACCAACCATCAACTTTCTAAAGCCGTTGAACTCCAGACTACCTTGTAGACTTGTGCGCTTCCTACAAATAGTGTACAACACCATTACTCCATTCAAACAGCTGAAACTAGATATTTACCCCATTTCCACTAAGAAACCCTGTTTTCTTACCGAACCTCAACTAAATTGCTTTAAAAACTAAGTAATTTAGTAAAATTAAGTTGCCTGGTAATCCTAAAATACTCCGAACTAAACCAATTCTCCCCAATTTTACTGAAACCCTTTGCCCCCGTCCTTGAACCCACAAGAACCAAGGATGGAAGCCCCAATTACATTGAATATCATGCCCATTACAACTCCCCATAGGGATTTAGACCACCTCCCTCTTGCAGACAAATATTTCCAAATTAAAGACACCTCAGTCTAAAAATCCCCTTTGAAACTTTTCGGCAAATACAAAGATCAACACTTGAACCAAGCAGACTCCATTGGACTTTGGGAGTCAGGCTTACCAAAGTACCAGTTCCCCAGAGTGCATATATTCCCAGAGATTGTACATTATTGCCACATGAATTATGATCCTATCTAGAGGGCAGTGAGAACCCCTGACCAGTCTGTTCTGTTCACTATCATTGCTGAATCCATTAACCAAATGCTTCAATTGCAACCAAGCCAAAGCCTAACCCCTCTTTCCATTGGAGATATGCTGAACAGATACCCTACACTCACCTCAATCCGGCTAGCTCAATTAATGTAGACTTTTATCAGAGAAGAACAATATATCCCAAAGGACTCTCCTCCTTATCTGTGGATCACATTCTCCAGCCTTGGCCGAGACATTATAGATATGATATCTAGTGTGCTAGGCTACACCACAAGTGAATTTGTGGATGAAATCTTAATATCCTTCATGTCAATCTATTCTCTTGGCCAACCACCAGCCATCATGTTTGACTATGCCAAATTTATTGCTGACAAAATGCATGATCAATTCATGAGATTAGAAAATGAAAGAGTGTTTAAGGATTCTTCAGTTTTGTATTATTTATTCTTATATTACCAAGTTGATAGGTTTCAAATTTCCCTCCAAAAGCTTGATACCAGAAGCAACCCCAGATTATTAATCTTCTAGACTTCTTTAATTCATCAATATGATTCTCAATACTCCTATACAGATTGTTAGAAAATTATATATTACAAAGCAATGGAACACATAGAATATTGCAGAAATATAAACAAAGAAAACGCATAAAACCAGAGAGACACAAATATACATGGTTCACCCAGTTTGGGCTACGTCTACCCCGAACAGCTAGTCCTTCCTTTCTATTATCCAAAAAAATGAAGAGACACAACCTACAATAGATCCGCTGTAATATCCTCTGTTTTCTCTCACAGTCTCACCTCTATGTTTCTCGCTTGGAGAATACACATCTATTACATACCTCAAAAATACAATGCCCTCATATAAAGAGAGGGGTTGTTTTCTAGGGCAAAAAACCCTAAACTAAACATAATATTGTAGCTTCATGTTCCGGATTATCCACAGTCTCCAGTTCAGTCTGTCAACGTTTCGAACCCCAACGGGGGTCCATCATCAGGACACTTCTGAAAGATAGAAATGATAATTTCTACCGTCAGACCATATGCCTAATGAATGGCCAGATTGACTAGAAATTATTATGCTTTTACAACGCAATTTTACATCTATTTTTAGCTTTGGGGGCGCTGCCCCCAAAACCCCTGTCGGGGGACCGTTGGCCCCCAGACCCCCCAGCTAAGGGGGATCGGACCCCCCAAACCCCGCGGGGGGGGCAAGTCCCCCAACACCCCCCCCCCCGTATGGAGGGGTGTACAAACTCCTTGGGCTATACATCTGGCTGAAACAAAGACCTCTAACTAATCAGCTCCACACCCAACAATCTCCCACTTGGAGAATGATTGTAGCAACACCACCACTGCTTCATTTGCTGGACAATGACTCCTCTTTGGACCTGGTTGTTTCTTATCTTCATCGTCATCCTTGAAGACCAATTGAAACTAAGCATATTCTCAGTTTCTCCCTGGTTACAACTTTTGTTAGCATATCCGCAGGATTCTGGCTAGTGTGTAACTTTTCCAGCTTCAACTCTCCATCGTCCAACACTGATCGTATGAAATGGTACTTGAGTTGTATGTGTTTAGTCCTAGAATGAAATACTGAGTTCTTTGCAAGATGAATGGCACTTTGGCTATCACTATATAATGTGCCCATATCATGCTTCTTACCCAATTCACCCATAAACCTTTGTAACCAAATCATTTCTTTAGTAGCCTCTGTAGCAGCAAAAGACTCTGCTTCTGTTGTTGAAAGTGCAACAACACTTTGGATTTTTGAAACCCAACTGACAGTTCTTCCACCTACAGTAAATACATATCTTGTAGTGATCCTCCTGTTATCTTTGTCACCTACCATATCTGCATCAACATATCCTTGTAGAGAAATGTTTGAACCACCAAAGCATAATTCTTGATCTGTGGTACCTTTCAAATATCTGAGAATCCATTTCACTGCCATCCAATGTTCCTTTCCTGGATTGTTCATGTACCTGCATACAACTCCCACTGCATGTGCAATATCAGGCCTTGTGCAGACCATTGCATACATTAAGCTTCCGACTGCTGATGCATATGGAACTTTAGACATATAATCGATGTCTTCTTGGGTCTTTGGGCACATTTCATTACTAAATTTGAAATGGCTAGCAAAAGGTGTACTAACTGGTTTTGCATTGTGCATATTAAAAATTTTCAACACCTTTTGTATGCACTCATTCCAAGACAATGATAATTTGTGATTTTTCCTGTCTCTAATTATTCTCATACCAAGGATTTGTTTTGCAGCTCACAAATCCTTCATTGCAAAAGAATTTGCTAATTTTCTTTTGAGCACATTTATTTCTTTCATGTTAGACCCTGCAACAAGCATGTCATCTACATACAATAACAATATAATATAGCTACCATCATTTTGCTTTTTTCAGATAAACACAATGATCAGAGTGACATCTAGTATAACCTTGTTTAGACATGAACTTGTCAAATTTTAGATACCACTACCTTGGAGCCTGTTTTAAGCCATACAAGCTCTTCTTCAACCTGCACACTAGTTTCTCCTTCCCTTTTACCTCATATCCTTGTGGTTGCTGTATATATATCTCTTGCTCCAAATCCCCATGGAGAAAGGTTGTCTTTACATCTAACTGCTCAAGATGAAAATCTTCAACTGCTACTAGACTTAAAATAGTTCTGATTGAAGTCATTTTAACAACAAGAGAAAATATTTCATCAAAATCAATACTTTTCTTCTGTGCAAACCCCTTCACCACAAGTCTAGCTTTGTACCTCTGTTTTCCTCCATCTTCTTCCTTCAACCTGTAAACCAATTTATTCTTCAATGTAGTTTTTCCTGCAGGCAACCTGACTAAATCCCAAGTCTGGTTATGCATTAAGGAGTCCATCTCTTCTTCCATGGCTACCTCCCATTTCTTCCTGCTTTCAACCTGCATTGCTTCTTCATAACATTCGGGTTCACCGGAATCAGTCAACAATAAATAATATAATGAAGGAGAGTATCGTTCAGGGGGTCTACTTATCCTGGTAGATCTTCTAACACCACTTTCAGGTGTTTGGGATGCCTGTTGTAGTTGTGATGGTTGTTGTTGTTGTGGTTGTTGATTATTATTATTTTCAGGCACCTTTACTTTTTCAGTGATTTCATCAAGAACTGCATATTCCTTGTTTTCCTTTTCCCGTTTCTTTTCCTGCAACTGATTCTTATACAAGACCTTTTCATTGAATATTACATCTCTGCTCCTAATGATTTTGTGAATTTCATAATCATATAAGCAATAACCAAAATCATTAACACCATATCCAATAAAGGTACATTTCTTTGACTTTGCCTCAAGCTTTGTTCTATTTTATTTATCAATATGGACAAAGGCCTCACAACCAAAAGGCTTTAAAAAAGAGTAGTTTACCTTTTTACCTGTCCATGCTTCCTCTGGAACACCACCATCCAAGGAACTTGAAGGCCCTCTGTTTATTAGATAAACAA
>APFE030423486.1:0-56169 GCA_000404065.3 Pinus taeda | reverse complement strand
AACCCATTTATTCTTCAATGTAGTTTTTCCTGCAGGAAACCTGACTAAGTCCCAAGTTTGGTTATGCATTAAGGAGTCCATCTCTTCTTCCATGGCTACCTCCCACTTCTTCCTGCTTTCAACCTTCATTGCTTCTTCATAACATTCGGGTTCACCAGAATCGATCAACAATATAATGAAGGAGAGTATCGTTCAAGGAGTATAATTATCCTGGTAGATCTTCTAACACCACTTTTAGGTGTTTGGGGTGCCTGTTGCTATTGTGGTGGTTTCTGTTGTTTCGGTTGTTGATTATTATTATTTTCAGGCACCTTTACTTCTTCAGTGATTTCATCAAGAACTGTGTATTCCTTGTTTTCTTTTTCCTATTTCTTTTCCTGCAACTGATTCTTATACAAGACCTTTTCATTGAATATTACATCTCTTCTCCTGATGATTTTGTGATTTTCGTAATCATATAAGCGATAACCAAAACAATTAACACCATATCCAATAAAGGTACATATCTTTGACTTTGCCTCAAGCTTTGTTCTATTTTCTTTATTAATATGGACAAAGGTCTCACAACCAAAAGGCTTTAAAAAAAAGTAGTTTACCTTTTTACCTATCCATGCTTCCTCTGGAACACTACCATCCAAGGAACTTGAAGGCCCTCTGTTAATTAGATAAACAACATTATCTATAGCATCTGCCCAAAATTGTAAAGGCAATCCTGCATGCAGTCTCATGCACCTTGCACGCTCCATGATTGTTCTCTTCATCCTTTCTGACACACCATTTTCTTGTGGTGTTCTTGGAACTATCTTCTATCTGCAAATTCCATGCTCTGAACAGTACCTATCAAACTATTTGTTGCAATATTCACCTCCATTGTCTGATTTGAGACACTTCAATTTCTTTCTTGTCTCAATCTCAACCAAAGCTTTCCATTTCTTGAAAGTGTCAAATACATCAGATTTATTCTTAATACAATAAATCCAAGTTTTTCCAGTTGCATCATCATCAATAAAAGTAACATAATAATGAGAGCCACTGAGAGATGATACCTGAGCCGGTCCCCATACATCTGTATGCACAAGCTCCAATTTTTCATTCTTCTTTTCTTTCCCAACTCTGAGAAATCTGACTCTCTTCTGTTTTCCATAAATGCAATTCTCACAGAAGTTCAAATCAACATTCTTCAAACCCGGCAACAAATTCCTTGAGTGAAGAATCTTCATCCCTTTTCACTCATGTGTCCAAGCCTATGATGCCATAATGCTGCATCTGCTCCTTTGGAAGTTAAAGCATTAACAGAGTTAGAAATACCATTGCATAAATACAATGTACCAACCTTTTCGCCTTTTGCTATTACCAGGGCTCGTTTGGTGACCTTCCAAGCTTTATCTGTGAAAGTTGTCACACAACCTTCACCGCCTAACTGCCCTGTTGAAATTAGATTTTTCTTTAGATCTGGAACATGCCTTACCTCCTTGAGTAGCCATTGGTTTCCATTCTGCTGTTTTACAAGAACCTTACCCATTCCACCAATTTTACAGGGTTTATCATCACCCAAACGAACTTGTCCAAAATCTCCTTGAACATAGTCATGAAAGTATTTCTTATCAGGTGTGGCATGGAATGAGGCCCCTGAATCTACCACCCAGGAATCAATAATATTTTCGAAAGAAAGAATCAAGGCATCTTGTAACACCTCACCTGTCACATTTGCTTCATGATTGTTTTCTTGTTGTGAATCTCCTTCTTTTCCCTTCCGAGATCTACAGTCTTTCTTTAGGTGTCCTTTCTTTCCACATTTCCAGCACACTATCCTCGATCTGGACTTGGATCTGCCTTTCCTTGATTTATTACGATATCCTGAGCTCTTTCCTCTTTCCATTTTTCTTCCCCTAGACTCTGCACTCAAAGCATTACCCGATGTCTCACCGGTCCATCGCATTTCCTCACTAAGGATAGCACCGGCAACTTCATCAAACTTTAAAGTACTAGATCCAAAAACAGAGTTACTAATGGTCATTACTAAACCATTCCAACTTTCTGGTAATGAGCACAAGAATAACAGAGCTCTAACTTCATCATCAAAGTTTACCCCTACAAAACATAACTGACTTGTAACTGTATTAAAATAATTTAAATGGTCTGCAACAGATCCACCTTTCGACATCGTCATATTAAATAATTGTTTCATAAGAAATACCTTGTTTGAGGCCGAGGGTTTTTCATATAGTTTCTCCAACGCCTTAATCAAACCCTCTATTGTTGTTTCCTTCAAAATGTTGAAGGTGACCGACGTTGCAAGGCACAACCATACTATACTGAGTGCCTTTCTATCGAGAAGGTTCCATTCTTCATTTGTCATACCCATCGGCATCTTTTTTTTTCCGCCCAATGGTAGGTACAAATCTTTTTGATACAGATAATCTTCCATCTCCATCTTCCACAGTGAGAAGTTTTGGCTGTTAAATTTCTCGACCCTAAACTTACCATCTTCCGCCATTGCTCCCACTCGAATGAGGAACCCTTCTTTCCTGTGTGTTTATCAGCCAAATAGACCTTCGGCTCTGATACCAATTGTTATAAAATTATATATTACAGAGCAATGGAACACATGGAATATTGCATAAATATAAACATAGAAAACGCATAAAACCAGAGAGACACAAATATACGTGGTTCACCCAGTTTGGGCAACGTCCACCCCGAACAACCAGTCCTTCCTTTATATTATCCAGCAAAATGAAGAGACACAACCTACAACAGATCTGCTGTAACATCCTATGTTTTCTCTCACAGTCTCACCTCTGTGTTTCTTGCTCAGAGAATACACATCTATTACACACCTCAAAAATACAATGCTCCACACCCAACATAGATTTCATAGACCTATTTGTTTACCCTGTGAATACCATGCTGCTAGGAAGCCCTCCACCTAGAACAGTGCAGACTTCAAGAGGGTCTTGCAGTTGTCAAAGCAATACAAAGTAGGGGATTGGTACTTGTACCAAACCATACTAAAAACTGAATCTATGGATGTGAATTGCCACCTTACAAATTGCCTAGATACCTCCCCATGAGAATGTTGCTTTGGAGTACTATAGACAAATGATCAACTCATAGGAGGTGCACTTTGTAAAAGCTAAGAAGAAAAACCAACTTAGAATAAAGGATCAGCTAGGCCAATTTATCGGTAACAGTAGAGAAGCAGGAAAGGAGGCAGGTGATATCTTCCAAAGGTTGAAACTGAAACAGAGTTTTGTATGGAATTATGATCCCCTAGACTTCATTTGCAATAGGAGACAGAAGAATAAACTATCTCCTTACATCCACCATAGAATCCCTGAAATTGAACAATATGCTAATCAGTTTGAGTGGGTGGAAGGCAATTTGATAGATCGAGATAGTACAAAGGTTGCTATTGATAATGTATTAATAGACTTAGACAGGAGATTTGATGAGGATTCCTTTGTACATGTTCCAGGACAGTCTTAGTCTCAAAGACCATCACATGGACACAGTGGGTAGTCAGCAAAGGTAGGACCATCAAGACAACCAGAGTCTTCAGAACAAGCAGGGCCATCGAAGCAACTAGAGTTGTTAGAACAAACAAAAGAATCTAAACAGCCTGAAATTTTAGAGGAGCTTGCCCAACCTGAAAAAATAATGAGCAATCCTCTTGTTTTCCTGACTCCTCTAAATGAGGAGAGGAACCTTAAGAGAGACAGAGAGGAGGCCACTCCTTCCAACAAGCTTGTTGCCCAAACTTTTGCTAAGAAGCAGAGGTTAAATCCATATGCAGAGCAAGAATACACTCAGGAAATAGCAGGGATTTCAGGGGTAGAGAGGAAAGAAAGCAGGCGCACCATTCCTTCAGGAGGGACACAAGAACCTTCCACCTCTCAAACTAAAATGTTAGAAAGGCAACAGAGTGTGGAAGTATCCTTCTTCAGGGCTCCCACTAGACAGAGCCAAGATATCAAATAAAAATACAAGGAATTCAAGGCAAGGAATGAAAGGTTGAAGGTGCAAAGCTATGCACATTATCTGAGGATGGCTCCAACAAACCAAACAAGGCTAATGTCAGCCTTTGATATAAAAGAAGGGAAAATGCAAATGAGCTTTCTGAAGCCAACCCCACAACAACCAAATTCAATGATAGATTATCTTAAAATAGATTTTGAGGTATTGGCAAAGGATATCCATCCTATTGACCAAATTGAGTTGCATTAGCAAACTAGAGAAATGGTCTATTCCACCTTGACCAGCAACGCCATAGTAGCTCACCAACTCCAGAATTCACTAAACAACATCTTAGCACAATTCCAGTTGGAAAAGGCCTCTTCACAGGCCAAAGACACCAAAATAAAGTCCTTAGAGGACATGGTCATAAAGCTGGGACATGATCCCAAGGATGTTAAAGCAACAGAGAAACTTATAAAGAAGAAGAATGATGACATAGCTCCACTGAAGAAGTAGCTTAAAATCCCTCCTCTACATCATCCTCAAACAGCGGAAGTGTTGGAAACATAGAAGGAGGAAGAACTTATGAACTTATTCCTTAAGTTGAATGACTAATTAAAGGAAACTAAAAAAGAATTGGACAATTTGATACAGTCCAAGCAGAGTGAGTTGGTCACCACTCCTTAGACTGTAATACCTATAGTTTCTACAACAGTGCCCTACACCTTGGCAAATACCTTGGCACCTACACTTCCACCAGCTACAACATTGCCAGTTACAGGAACATCAGCAGGTACAAGTACATCCATAGAGACACCAATAGAGAAAACTACAGAATTGATCAAGGCCATGGAATAAATGAGTATCCAGGCCATTGAGCTCAAGAAACTTGGAGAAAAATTGACAAGTTTGGAGACCAATTGCAAACTTGCACAAATTCAACAAAAGGAAAAGGCCCAGAAAAACCAAAGGATGGTAGACAGGATAAAAGCCCTTGAAAAGGACTTAACATTGCAAGAGCCCTTAGGAGATATGAAAGAAATTCTTTAGGCCAACATCATTGATTCCATCAATGATGTTTGGCCTTCAATTCAGATTATTTTTGAGAAAACAAAATTAGTCAAGATGGCTATAGAGGCAATCCACAAAACAATGGAAGAATTGGGAAATAAGGCCGAAGAAGCCAATCAGTTGATCACCTTTTTGAACAGCAAAAACAGATGTGAACTTGATGAACTGGAAATAGCAGACAGGAAAGCAACCATTATGAGATCAAAAAGGTTCTCACCAAAAGGAACCTAATGCTCAACCTAGAGAAGAAATGTCAGAGCATCCAGATAGATATTGACAGCTTTATGCTAAAATATGGCATTTTAAGAGAAAAAGGACTTGCTAGTCCTATGGTGATAAATGACAAGTTGATGACCAAGGAAGATTACATTGAGAAACTAAACAAGTTGGCCAGAAGCCAAGCTAGTACTTCAGGGATGAAATCTTTACCCACTGGAAAGGTACTTTATGATGGCCTAGAGAATCTGTTCTACATAGAACATGAAGTCAAGCACTTGTTCACAAGCAAACCAAATTTTGATAAGTACACAGAAGCCAATGAAATCTACAAGAAAATGATAAGGATGAAGTTACCTGACAATGAATGGTGGACCAGTTTGACCGATTTACTATAAGTTACTATAATAAATCTATAAGATAAAAAGATAAATGCCAAGTAAAATAGGTAAGATAGGATCAAACAACACAGGTAAAGAGTATCAGTAGGTCAATTATAAAAATGATTCCAGCACATAACTACAAAGCAAACTAAAAGAGCCAAATCCAAGTTACAATAGCCAACATAGTCACAATAGAAGGGATAGCTAGAAGACAATTCTCCATCTATCCCTATCTTCGTTTTGAAGATATTTTTTTGTTTCCTAGAATAATTCTCATATGGTTATGAGATATTTTGTATCAATTTTTTATAATTACTTCACAAATTGAAGTAATTAGGGTGGATTAAAATACATTTTTGTAGACATATTATTTTTGAGACAAGGAGCTATTGTACTCAAGACTGGACTAGTTTTGCTGGAAATGAAATAATGCTGATGACATTTCACTGGATTCTTGTGCATAGTTGGAACATATAAGTATCATCTTTTCATGTTTTAATATCATTTTCTCTTTATGTTATGAAATATTCACATGTGTTTCTTATAAAAATCTTAAAATCAAACAAGGAATGATATCATCAGAATTAGCTTAAGTGCTCTCTGTTTTAATTGTTTGCTTTCTTTATGTTTTCTACTAAATTGCCTTTCTCTGGGAATCCTTAATTGCTCCCTTACATCAGTATCCCCCCCCCTTTTGGTCCATAGTAAAGGATTCTTCATTTCCCTTTGCTATTGACCATCCTTCCTTTCTTCGTCTTAATCCCGGTTAAGGATTCTTCATTGCCCTTGGCCCTGGTTAGGACTTTCATCCATTTAAACCTGCAGATTTTCTTTTGTTGTGCTAGCTTTCCATATGGACTCTTACCTCAGTGATAGGTCAAATCTAGTTAAGCCTTTCTTGATTGACTCCATAGCCCAATGGCCTAAATGCTTGCTTTGCCCATCTGTTTTCTTAATTTCACCACCCAATCAAAACAAAACGACCATGGACACTAAGAACTAGCCTGAAATCTTATTCAAAAAAAGTTAAATCACAAAGAGGGATCCCTCTCTGGACTTGGGTTGGCTGGAACCTGAGTCTCAACGATTAGGTTTGTGGTTACCTTGGACTATTCCTTCTTTGATAACTTCTAAGGAAGAAATCTGAGTGAGAACATAGTGGTGACCATACTAGGGATTTCAAAACCCCCAGTCTTAATAAACCTTTGAGAAATTCAAATTTTTATTTTTAAACATCTTAAAGGGTTATTAGAAGTTATTTCAAAAACGTCTATATAAAAAATCAAAATAATCATTAAGAACTCAAAATTTGGCTTCAGGGAGAACTCACTATACCAGGGCCAACCTTGATCCAATTCTTCCCCCTATATTTGAAAATCCCAACCTTATTCCGAGAATAATTAGAATACAGGAAAGTTCAGTAAGCCCTAGACCTGTTTTTAGATCCAATTCATGCCCTACTGAGTGGTTATTCATTGAAGATATCCCTTTTGACGAGTATTTTGACCTACCTCTGTTTAGAACCAAGTCTGAGAGTGAACTTGTTGACACAACCCTAGATCCAGAATTCACAAAACCCTCAGCCTTAATAAACCTTTGAGAAATTCAAATTTTTATTTTTAAACATCTTAAAGGGTTATTAGAAATTAATTCAAAAAAGTTTATATAAAAAAGAAAAATAATCATAAAAAACTTGAAATCTAGCTTCAGGGAGAACTCACTATACAAGGGCCAACCTTGATCCAAATCTTCCCCCTGTATTTGAAAATCCCAACCTTATTCCAAGAATAATCAGAAGACAAGAAAGTTCAGTAAGCCCTAGACCTGTTTTTAGATCCAATTCATGCCCTGTTTAGTGGTTATTCGTTGAAGATATCCCTTTTGACAAGTATTTTGACCTATCTATATTTAGAACCAAGTCTGAGAGTGAACTTGTTGACACAACCCTAGATCTAGAATTCACAAGAGCACTTGAAGTCCAAAGAGACAACTTGTCAATTGACCAGTATCTTCTGAATTCCCCTTAGTCATCCCTTACTACTCATAGACTCCTTGAACTCTCTGAAACAACTTCAACATCTTTTAGCTCACCATCGTTTCCCCACACCTTTGAAGAGAAGCCCTCATCTCCTTTGATACTTGTACCCCCCCATCATCCCATCACTACCCCTAAAATACTCATTACTCTTGCTGCCCCAACTCCCCTTGTCGTTCCAAACCCACCAGTTACCCCAGCCCATGTTCTCAACCCTGTCCAACTTAGAGCTATGGCACTCAAATATACCCCCCTTGTAATGCTTGCTCCTCAAGGTGCCTTACTAGCAGATTATCAGAGAAAAATTACACAACACAGTAACACACTAAGAAAATGACAGATTATTTTGAACTAGGAGATTGACATAGGAGATGTCCATATGAGAATCTTTTTCCAAACTCTAGCTGGAGAAGTGAGAACATGGTTTATATCTTTGCCCCCTCAGACCATACATAGTTTAGAAGTCCTTTATCAACAATTCTTAAATAGGTGGGAGAAGAAAAATAACCCCCTTCAAATTCTATCTGAATATGAAAACCTTAAAAGGGGACCAAACGAAATTGTTCAAGACTACTGTACCAAGTTTAATAATGTATATAATGGAATCCCACTTGACCTTATGCCTCCACCTGGCTTAGCCCTGATTAAGTTTCCACACAGATTTGACACAGATATGGCTTTTCTAATTAGAGAAGGAATCCCCCTACACTTGAAGATATGCAAAGTGTAGTAGTTAGTGTGGAAGCTAATCTGCTATCCAAAAGAGCTAGGGTTAGAAATGAGAGATGAACACCTCTGAAAGATGAAACTTCACCCTTTGACCAGAAAATAGATGCTTTAACTAAAGGAATGGAAAGGTTGATGGATAGAATAGAAGTCATTGAAAGGAAACCTCATTGGGATAACCAACTGGCTAATCCAGTGAGGAATCCAAACTTTAGAAAGAACCAAAACCAAAACACTAGTAAAAATGGGCCTAATCAGAACATTAGACCACCTTTCCAAGAAAATTATGCTGAAACTTCCCACCAAGAAGACCCTGAGATAGACACCCAAATCAATCTGATGGGCTTAGATGATGAAGAGACTATTTTCCTAACTCAATATGATCAAGAACTACACATGCTTCAACAGTTGCAAACCCAAACTAGAGAATCCTTCAACTATAAGAAAGGGTATGACTCTGCTATTTTTGAAGTACATAAACAGTACAATTTGAGAAGTAAAAGGAAACCTAATGTTCCTAATCAGAATAAAAAGCAGTGCCTAACCAGCCTAAGAAGGTAAAAGCTACAAATCAGAATCCTCAAGTTATAAAAACACTGCAAATTCTTTCTAGACCACATCAAAATCATCCTAGTACCACCATTGAAGATGTAACTAATGACCAACCTTCTGAAGAGCAACCTTCCACTTCAGTCCCCCTCAAAGGAACAGTGGAACAACCTCCAAAAATTATATTAGAAAATCCAATTGTAAGCACTCCTAACTATGAAAAAGAAGAACATACTACTCAGAACCCTGGTGCTAAGATTTCAAATGTTCAAACAGATAAAACCCCTCTACCTTTCAATTTGGGAGCAGAGGTAGCTCAACTCAAAATCTCAGTGCCTCTGATAGAATTGGTTAAACATGAAACTTATAGATCTCAAATTAGTAAATCTTTAAACTTCATTGGAAATGAAGATTCAGTAAACTTATTTGATGATCAACCTGAGTTAATTTTTAGACCTGATGTTAATGGAAAGCTAGTTGAAGGAGGGATACCACCCTTCTATATCAGCCTTAACATCCATGATAAAAACCTACATAATGCCATGCTTGACTCTGGGGCTTCACATAATTTTATGCCTAAGTCTGTAATGGAAAAGCTAAACTTAGATATCACTAGACCTTACAAGGATTTGTTCTCCTTTGCTTCAAGCCAAGTTAAGTGCTTAGGGCTTATAAAAGATTTGTGTGTTTCCCTAGTTCAGTACCCTGCCAAGACCATACTTATGGATATAATTGTTGCTGACATACCCCCTAAGTATGGTATGTTGCTGTCTAGATCTTGGGGTGCTAAACTCTAGGGATCTCTGAAACTAGACATGTCATATGCTACCATATCAGTCTTTGGACACCCCAAGAAACTGTATAGAGAGACACTGATGAAGTATGTAGTGAGTACCCAGGAGATGCCTCAAAACTTCCCTATTTATTCAGTACATTCTGATATTGATTCTTTCATACTTTACAATGTTGAAACTAATCAAGAAGACATTTCAAGCAGCATAACAACAAAACCAAAAGAAATTGTAGTATTAAAAGAAAATCAAAATGTCCCAATTCATGAGATTTCAAATAAAAAAGATGACCTAGATACCTTAGTCAAGAAAGATTTCATTCCCCCGGATGAAAATTATGAGCATGAAATCCTATGGCATCTTGAATTTGATGGGTCAATCAAGAAACTAGGTGCAGGAGCAGGAGTATGGATTTATAATTTAGAAAGCGATCATTTAGAGGGTCATGCCTACATATTGTACTTTAAATGCAAACAACATGGCCGAAAATGAAGCACTTTTGTTAGGTCTGAAACTGGTTAAAATTTTAGAAGCCATAAGATTCTCTATTATGGGAGATTTTGAGTTGGTAATCAAACAAATTAATGTTTTTTATATGAATAGAGATCCTAGGCTAGGATTTTATAGAGGAACAATGGTAGAGATACTAAATACTTTCTTAGAAATGAAGCTTATTGTTATCCCTAGAAAACACAACATGCAAGCTCACAACTTAGCCATGTTTGCTAGTACTTGTAAGTTGCCTTTTCAGCCCAACCATCAATACACTGCTGAGGTTAGGCACAAACCTTCCATTCTTGACAACTTAGAGAACTGGAAAGTATTTGAGAATGTTCAACAAATTAACAATTTTTTGACGTTAGATAATGAATTTGTAAATAGCAACATAGACACAGACATAGCAGTAGATTTTGATTGCTCTGATGAAGTAGAAATTAACAAACTAGAAGATGATCAAATAGATAGATTTTATCCTACAAATTTTACAAAAGAAGATATTCGAAACCTAAAACAAATGGAAATTTATGAAGCAATTAATGAAGAAATTGAAGTCATAAACCTTAAAGACAAATTTTTACCCAAAGGATTAACTCCTTTGGAGGACTTATTTGATTCAAACGATATTCCTAAAAAACCTAAAATGGAACCCTTGAAATCAGACATTGAGGAATGTAATATACGATCTGAAGAGCATCCCAAACTGATAAAGTTGTCAAAATCATTACCTCCCAATGAAAAACTGAAATATATGAAACTACTGAAAGAATTCCAAGATGTTTTTTCCTGGAATTATGAGGGCCTGAAATCCTATGATACTAGCATAATACAATACACTATTCCCTTAAAAGAAAATTAGAAGCCCTTTAGACAGAAGCTTAGAAGAATCAACCCTGTTCTACTACCTTCAATTGAAAAGGGAGATTAAAAGAATGTATGAAGCGAAGATTATTGCACCTATCAGGTTCTCAGACTAGGTTTCCAATTTGGTACCCAAAAGGAAGAAAACTGGTGAAATTAGGTTGTGTGTTGACCTTAGGAATTTGAATAAAGTTTCACTTAAGGATAACTATCCTCTTCCAAAAATGGATCACATATTACAGAAGGTAGTACGTTCCTCTAGAATCTCACTGCTAGATGGGTTCTCTGGTTATAACCGAATCCTAGTCTACCCAGATGATCAGGAAAATACTGCATTCACTACCCCATGAGACACTTTTATGTATGTGAAAATGCCATTTCAGTTAAAAAATGCAGGGGCCACCTTTCAAAGAGCAATGGACATAACCTTTGCTAAAGAAATCCATGACTTCCTGGTAATACCATGATGATCTCACAGTATTCTCTAAATCAAATCAACAACACCTGGGTCATCTTAGGTAGGTCTTTACTAAATGATGGAATTTCTATGAATCCTAAAAAATCTCTATTTGGGTTGGAAGAGGGGAAATTATTAGGCCACATTATCTCCAAAGATGGTATCAGGATTGACCCAACAAGAATTGAAGCTATTTTGCAGATACCACATCCCAGGAACATCAAAGAGCTTCAAGAATTTTTAGGTAAAATAAACTTTTTGAGGAGATTTATCTCTAATTTAGCTGAGTTAATTAGATTACTAAACAACATGTTAAAGAAAGATTCATCTATTAAATGGACTCTAGAGGCTTAAAAGTCATTTGAAGATATAAAGTTAGCCTTAACACAAACACCAGTCCTCGTCAATCCAATGTTTGATAGGGAATTTATCATATTTTCTTTTGCTTTAGAACACACAATTGCTACAGTCCTCTTGCAGAAAAATGACCAGGGTTTTGAAAAACCAATAGCCTTCTTTAGTAAAGCCTTGAAAGATGCACATTTAAAGTACAATATAATGGAGAAGTAGGATTTTTCTTTGGTTAAAGCTATTAAAGATTTAAGGGTTTATATTCTATACTCCCATATAATGGCTTATGTCCCCAATGTTGTAGTTAAATACATTTTAACACAAGATGGACCTAATGGAAAGAGAGGGAAGAGGATAGCTAAAATATTAGAGTATGATTTAGATATTAAACCTACCAAATTGATCAAAGGCCAAGGTTTGGCTAAGCTCATGGCTAAATCAAACTATCAGGCCTTAGACATAAACTTCATTGCAGAATTGGATAACGAAGAGGAGATGGTGACTCCACAGATCAGCCAAGCATTTACAGAAGCACCATGGTATGCTGACATAATATACGTTCTACAAAACCTTCAAAGCTCCTCCAGAGCTATCCAGGACTAAAAGTAGGTTCTTAAAGATGAAATCTTTAAAGTTTTGCATAATTGACAATGCCTTATTTTGGAAAAATCATGAAGGCATCTTTCTGAATTGTATATTAAAGGAAGAATCTGATAAATTTTTGCAAGAATTTCATGCAGGTGACTATGGGGGACATCTCTATTGGAAGACAACAGCTGACAAGATCTTAAGGGTTAGTTTTTACTGGCCCACTCCGTTTGCTAATGTGAAGAAGTTTGTAATCTCATGCCACAAATGTCAAATTTTTGAAGGAAAAAGAAAACTATTGCCATTACCTTTGAAACCTATATCAACTGAAACACCATTTCAACAGTGGGGTCTTGACTTCATCAGTGAAATTCATCCCCCTTCCTCTACCCAACATAGATGGACCTTAACTGCCACAGGTTATTTTACAAAGTGGATAGAAGTCATACCCTCAAGACAAGTCATTAATACTATTATAATAGGTTTTCTTGAGTCCAACATTCTGTCCAGATTTAGTTGCCCCACAAAAATCATCGCAGATTGATTTTTGTAACAAATATCACATAACCCTTGGTCATTCCACAGCCTACTATCCCTGGGGAAATAGACTTGCAGAGTCATCCAATAAGAACTTGATGAATATTATCAAAAAATTGTTGGAAGACAATAAGAAGACTTGGAATAAGAAACTAGTGAATACTTTGTGGGCAGATAGGTTGACCACAAAGAAATCTATTGGTACCAGTCCCTATCAGTTAGTCTATGGAATGGAGGTTGTCTTCCCATCTTCTTTGGGAACTCCAGTGATGAAATTACTCCAAGAAGCACATGTTGAGCCCAATGATATTCAGAGAAGGATCAACCAGATGATGCATTTGCAGCAAACCAGGGAGCAAGTATATATTAGATCCCAAGTTATGCAAGAGAGAATCAAGAAAGCATTTGACAAAAGAACCAAGGCAGAAGATCTCTATCTAGGGGATAAAGTCCTGAAATGGGACTCAAGAAGGGAAGATAAAGGGAAACATGGGAAGTTTGACTTCCTATGGAAAGGTCCTTACATTATTTATGCTTTCAAAGGTAATAATGCTTATTTTCTCAAGGAATTGGATGGTGCAGAAATAGAAGGAGAAACAGTCAATGGTTGAATGTTGAAGCACTATATAGATCCCAATCACTAATTCCACTAATTACTTGTACATATTATATCCTTCATGAATTTTAGTGTGGATTGGATGGTAAATTTTGGAGTTGAAGCCTGAAGATAAGGCTCTAAGCTTCAAAAGTTTCACTATCAATAAATATCAATAAAGAAGCAAAGTAAAAGGGAAGTTGCAGAGTAAAATCACATTAATTTAGAAGGGCATTGATCTACTAGTTCTTGACATTTCACCAGGAAATGCCATCCCCAAATGGAGCCACTATTATGTTCCTACACCAATAGGTGTCATAATTTTTGAATGGCTGAGGTCAAATCTGTAATATGTACATATCTTTGCTTTTTGCAAATGTTTTTCATATTTCTAAAAAATCAAAAAATAAAAATAAAAAATGTAAAGAGGGTATGTCCTAAAATAAAAATCAAAGGACAAAAAGAATGAAAAAGGTCAAAAAAAGAAGAAGATGAAAAATGAACCCCAAGGAAAAAGAAAAAGACCATGAAAGTGTGCAAGTCCAAATGCCACTGCTATTTTACTTTTTGTACAATAATGATTGTGTGCAACTTGTTATTTATGCCACAATCCATGGTAACCAAATAGTTTAATCTTGGTTATTCCATGTTTTGAATTTCATGCTAAGAGATAGAAAATAAAATCTGACCAAACTGTTTAATCTTGGCAGATAAGTAGAGTAAATAAAAGGAGCTCAACAATTTAATCTGAACCCTTAGATGTAATAAGGATAGCCTTAGATAGAGTTCTATTGTAAAAGAAAAGAAAAATGTTTTATAAGGGTTTGCCAGCTTAAGTGCACACTAATAAAGAGTAGAAAAAATGGTAGGATAAGTAGATGGGTAAGTACTTGGATGGTTGCAAAATTTTGGTAATTAACTGGATAACGTCACATCATTTACTTTCATCATCAAGTTGCTAAGAGTGTGGATGATAATGGAACATTTACAAAGTCAAATGATTAATTCCCCCATTCATTTCACCTTTAATTTACTAATTTCCCATGAGCAAAGTCAAAAGTACCTAAAACCTTAAGTTAAAGGGGCTCAGAGCATTTCTCTGACTTCTAGAGGGACCGGACCCTCGGCCCAATAACTTATAGAGTCTAAGTACTAAAGCCCCCTTATCAACATTCACTCCTTCCATAATTCATTCATTTCACCTAAAAAATCCATTTTCCTAAGGTAAAATCACCATTTGCTTAGGGAAAATAATTACCCCCATACAAAACCCCTTTTTCATAAAAAACCCACAAAAAGCATTTAGCCTAAGTTATGATGAGGATATATAAATAAATATCAATACATTATACTTAGCACATTTTCCTTCCCGCTTTCATTTCATATTAACTTTAATTTTCAATATATTTATTTAACTCCCAAAAATAAACCCTTTCCCGTATTATTTATTTAACCCATATGATAAATATCCCACCCCTGAGGTTTGAAATATAAACCTAATTAACTAAATTAAATAAATGGATTAATTAGTCGATCAGCTGCTAATTAAGAACTGTAGATCTCCCTCGAATAAAAAAGATTAATTAGTCAATTAGTGATTAATTAAATTTGTCCTCGCAAATCAAATCATGCCCGACATCATTAAGCCTCCTTAATCTGTAGTTACTATCCCGTCAGGCCCCTCCATTAACTCCCCGGTCAAATCATATGCCCCAATCACCGTGTGATTTGACCCCTTCAGATCCAACGGTTGACGCTCATATCGGGTGGCCTCTGAAAGCCGACCTTTACCTGCCTGATGTGAGTTGTTTCACTGTTCACCCCGCCGCTACGTGGCGCCTGATGAATGGCATCAGGCGGCCTCCCCCCCAAAACCACTTATCCCGAAAAGCAGTGTGATGGATTCCGCTTACCGCCTTCCGCTACACACCAAAAATGTCACATTCCCCGATTGGTGCCAACTGTATTTTCCCAATGTACCTGCCAATATCATTGACTTTACGCGTAAAACCAAAAAAATTATAGATTTTTCATTTTTTATCGTGAAAATAACACGCTGACTTCCATGCAAAGCACAAAGTACGTTCAAATGTCAACCTTCTACCAACCATCAACTTTCCAAAGCTGTTGAACTCTAGACTACCTTGCAGATCCGTGCGCTTCCTACAAATAGTGCACAACACCATTACTCCGTTGAAATTGTTGAAACCCCATTTCCACTAAGAAACCCTGTTTTCTTACCGAACCTGAAGTAAATTGCTTTAAAAACTAAGTAATTTACTAAAATTAAGTTGCCTGGTAATCATAAAATACTCCGAGTTAAATCAATTCTCCCCAATTTCACTAAAACCCTTTGTCCCCATCCTTGAACCCATAAGAACCAAGGATGGAAGCCCCAATTGCATTGAATATCATGCCCATTACGACTCCCCACAGGGATTTAGACCACCTCCCTCTTGCAGACAAAGATTTCCAAATTAAAGACACCTCAGTCTCAAAATCCCCTTTCAAACTTTTCTACAAATACAGAGACCAGCACTTGAATCAAGCAGACTCCATTGGACTTTGGGAGTCAGGCTTACCAAAGTACTAGTTCCCTAGAGTGCATATATTCCCAGAGATTGTACATTATTGCCACATGAATTATGATCTTATCCAAAGGGTAGTGAGAACCCCTGACCAGTCTGTTTTGTTCACTGTCACTGCTGAATCCATTAACCAAATGCTTCAATTGCAACCAAGCCAAATCCTAACCCCTCTTTCCATTGGAGATATGTTGAATAGATACCCTACACTCACCTCAATCCGGCTGGCTCAATTATTCCAGACTTTTATCAGAGAAGAATAGTATATCCCAAAGGACTCTCCTCCTTAACTGTGGACCATATTCTCCAATCTTGGCCAAGACATTATAGATATGATATCCAGTATGCTAGGCTACACCAAAAGTGAATTTGTGGATGAAATATTAATATCCTTCATGTCAATATACTCTCTTGGCCAACCACCAGTCATCATGTTTGACTATGTCAACTTTATTGCCAACAAAATGCATGATCAATTCATGATATTAGAAAATGAAAGAGTGTTTAAGTATTCTTCAGTTCTGTATCATTTATTATTATATTACCAAGCTGATAGGTTTCCAATTACCCTCCAAAAGCTTGATACCAAAGGAAACCCCAGATCAGTAATCTTCTGGACTTCTTTATTTCATCAATATGATTTTTAATACTCCTATACAGATTTCATAGACCTCTTTGTTTACCTTGTGACAACCATGTTGCCAGGAAGCCCTCCACCCAGAATCAGTGTAGATGTCAGGAGGGTCTTGCAGTTTTCAAAGCAATACAAAGTAGGGCATTGGTACTTGTACCAAAACCATACTGAAATCCGAATCTATGGATGTGAATTTCCACCTTACAAATTGCCTAGATACCTCCCCATGAAACTGTTTGCTCTAGAGTACTATAGGAAAATGATCAACTTAGATGAGGTGCACTTTGTAAAAGCTAAGAATAAAAACAAACTTAGAATAAAGGATCAGCTGGGCCCATTCATTTGTAACAGTAGAGAAGCAGGAAAGCAGGGAAATGAGATCCTCTAAAGGTTGAAACTAAAACAGAGTTTTGTATGGAATTATGATCCCCTAGACTGCATTTGTAATAGGAGACAAAAGAATAAACTATCTCCTTACATCCACCATAGAATCCCTGAAATTGAACAATATGCTAATCAATTTGAGTGGGTGGAAGGCACTTTGATAGATCGAGATAGTACAGAGGTTGTTATTGATAATGTATTAACAGACTTAGACATGAGACTTGATGAGGATTCCTTTGTACAGGTTCCAGGAGAGTCTAAGTCTCAGAGACCATCACAGGGACATAGTGGGCAGTCAACATAGGTAGGACCATCAGGAAAACCAGAGTCTTCAGAACAAGCAAGGCCATCAAAGTAACCAGAGTTGTTAGAATAACCAGAAAAATCTGAACAGCCTGAAATTTCAGAGGAGCTTGCCCAACCCAAATAAATCATGAGGAATCATCCTGTTTTGCAGACTCCTCTAAATGAGGAGAGGAACCTTAAGAGAGATAGAGAGGAGGCAACTCCTTCCAGCAGGCATGTTGCCCAAACCTTTGCTAAGAGCTAGAGGTTAAATCTAAATGTAGACCAAGAATACACTAAGGAAACAACAAGGATTTCAAGGGCAGAGAGGGCAGAAAGCAGGCACACCACTCCTTCGGGAGGGACACAAGAACCTTCCATATCTCAAACTCAAATGTTAGAAAGGCAACAAAGTGTGGAAGTATTATCCTTCAAGGCTCCCATTGGATAGAGCCAAGATATCAAAGAAAAATACTAGGAAATCAAGGTAAGGAATGAAAGGTTGAAGGTGCAAAGCTATGCACATTATCTGAGGATGACTCCAACAAACCAAAAAAGGCTAATGTCAGCCTTTGATATAGAAGAAGGGAAAATGCAGATGAGATTTCTGAAGCCAACCACACAGCAACCAAAATCAACGACAGATTATCTTAAAATAGATTTTGAGGTACTGGCAAAGGATATCCATCCTATTGACCAAATTGAGTTGCATAAACAAACTAGAGAAATGGTCTATTCAACCTTGACCAGTAAGGCCATCGTATCCCACCAACTCGAGAATTCACTAAACAACATCTCAGCACAATTCCAGTTGGAAAAGGCCTCTCCATAGGCCAAAGACACGAGAATGAATTCCTTAGAGGACTTGGTCATAGAGCTGGGACATGATCCCAAGGATGTTAAAGCAAAAGAGAAATTTATAAAGAAGAAGAATGATGACATAGCTCCACTAAAGAAGCAGCTTAAAATCCCTCCTCTACATCATCGTAAAACAGCTGAAGTGTTGGAAACACGGAAGGAGGAAGAACTTATGAACTTAATCCTTAAGTTGAATGACCAATTAAAGGAAACTGAAAAAGAATTGGACAATTTGATACAGTCCAAGCAGAGTGAGTTGGCCACCACTCCTCAGACTGTAATACCTACAGTTTCTACAACAGTGCCCTCCACCTTGGCAGTTGCCTTGGCACCTACACTTCCACCAGCTACAGCAATGCCAGTTACAAGAACATCAACAGGTACAATTACATCCACAGAGACACCAACAGAGAAAACTGCAGAATTGATCAAGGCCACGGAAGAAATGAGTATCCATGCCAATGAGCTCAAGAAACTCAAAGAACAAGTGACAAGTTTGGAGACCAATTGCAAACTTGCACAAATTCAACAAAAGGAAGAGGCTGAGAAAAACCAAAGGATGGTAGACAGGATAAAATCCCTTGAAAAGGACTTAACATTCCAAGAGCCCTTAGGAGATATGAAAGAAATTCTTTGGGCCAACATCATTGATTCCATCAATGATGTTTGGCCTTCAATTCAGATTATTTTTGAGCAAACAGAATTAGTCAAGATGGCTACAAAGGCAATCCACAAAGCAGTGGAAGAATTGGAAAATAAGGCCGAAGAAACCAATCAGTTGATCACCTTTTTGAACAGCAAAAATAGATATGAACTTGATGAACTGAAAATAGCAGATAGAATAGCAACCATTATAGAGATCAAAAAGGTTCTCACGAAAAGGAACCTAATGCTCAACCTAGAGAAAAAATGTCAGAGCATCCAAACAGATATTGACAGCTTTATGCTAAAATATGGCATCTTAAGAGAAAAAGGACTTCCCAGTCCTATGGTGATAAAAGACAAGTTGATGAGCTAGGAAGATTACATTGAGAAACTAAAAAAGCTGGCTAGAAGCCAAGCTAGTACTTCAGGGGTGAAATATTTACCCACTGGAAAGGTACTTTATGATGGCCTAGAGAATCTGTTCTACATAGAACATGAAGTCAAGCACTTGTTCACAAGCAAACCAAATTTTGCTAAGTACACAAAAGCTGATGAAATCTAGAGGAAAATGATAAGGATGAAGTTACATGATAGTGAATGGTTGACCAGTTTGACTGATTTACTATAAGTTGCTATAGTAAATCTATAAGGTAAAAAGATAACTGCCAGGTAAAACAGGTAAGATAGGATCAAACAACACAGGTAAAGTGTATCAGTAGGTCAAATATAAAAGTGATTCCAGCACATAACTACAAATAAAACTGAAAGAGCCAAATCCAAGTTACAACAACCAGCACAGTCACAATAAAAGGGATAGCTAGAAGACAGTTCTCCATCTTTCTCTATCTTCGTGTTGAAGATATTTTTTGTTTCCTAGAATAATTCTCATACGGTTATGAGATATTTTGTATCATTTTTTGTATAAATACTTCACAAATTGAAGTAATTAGGGTGGATTAAAATACATTTCTGTAGGCATATTATTTTTGAGCCAAGGAGCTATGGTACTCACACTGGATTCTTGTGCACAGTTGGAACAAATAAGTATCATCTTTTCATGTTTTAATATCGTTTTCTCTTTATGTTATGAAATATTCACATGTGTTTCTTATAAAATCTTAAAAGCAAACAAGGAATGATATCCTCATAATTAACTTAAGTGCTCTATGTTTTAACTGTTTGCTTTCTTTATGTTTTCCACTAAATTTCCTTGCTCTGGGAATCCTTAATTGCTCCCTTACTTCCGTAGTTTTTTCCCCCCTTTGGTAAATAGTAAAGGATTATTCATTTCCATTTGCTACTGGCCATCCTTCCTTTCTTCATCTTAATCCCGGTTAAGGATTCTTCATTGCCCTTGGCCCTGGTTAGGACTTTCATCCATTTAAACCTGCAGATTTTCTTTCGTTGTGCTAGCCTGCCATATGGACACTTAGCTCAGTGATAGATCAAATCTAGTTAAGCCTTTCTTGATTGACTCCATAGCCCAATGGCCTAAATGCTTGCTCTTCCCATCTGTTTTCTTAATTTCACCACCCAATCAAAACAAAACAATCTTGAACACTAAGAACTAGCCTAAAATATTCTTCAAACAAAGTTAAATCACAAAGAGAGAGCCCTCTCTAGACTTGGGTTGGCTGGAACCTGAGTCTAAAAGATTAGGTTTGTGGTTACCTCAGACTATTCCTTCTTTGTTAACTTCTAAGGAAGAAATTTGAGTGATAACATAGTGGCGACCATACTGGGGATAATTTTAAAGAACAATTTCGCCAAAATAATATAGTGGCGACCATACTGGGGATTTCAAAACCCTCAATCTTAATAAACCTTTGAGAAATTCAAATTTTTACTTTTAAGCATCTTAGAGGGTTATTAGAAGTTATTTCAAAAAAGTTTATATAAAAATGAAAAATAATCATAAAAAATTCGAAATCAGGCTTCAGGGAGAACTCACTATACCAGGGCCAACCCTAATCCAAATCCTCCCCTTGTATTTGAAAATCCAAACCTTATTCCAAGAATAATCAGAAGATAGGAAAGTTGAGTAAGCCATAGACCTGTTTTTAGATCCAATTCATGCCCTGTTGAGTGGTTATTCATTGAAGACATCCCTTTTGACGAGTATTTTGACCTATCTCTGTTTAGAACCAAGTCTGAGAGTGAACTTGTTGACACAACCCTAGATCCAGAATTCACAAGAGAACTTGAAGTCCAACAAGCCAACTTGTTAATTGACCAGTATCTTCTGAATTCCCTTCAGTCATCCCTTACCACTGATAAACTCCCTGAACTCTCTGAAACAACTTCAACATCTTTTAGCTCACCATCGTTTCCCCACACCTCTGAAGATCAATCCTCATCTCCTTTCATACCTGTACTCCCCCATCAGCCCATCACTACCCCTCAAATACCCATTACTCCTGTTACCCCAACTCCCCTTTTCATTCCAAACCCACCAGTTACCTCAACCCTTGTTCTCAACCCTATCCAACTTAGAGTTATGGCACTTAGATATGCCCCCCTTGTAACGCCTGCTCCTCAAGGTGCCTTACCAGCAGATTATCAGAGCAAAATTACCTTATTTGATGGCATTGGAACCTACAAAGCACAATAGCACACTAAGAAAATGACAGATTATTTTGAACTACATGAGATTGACATAGGAGATGTCTAGATGAGAATCTTTGTCCAAACTCTAGCTGGAGAAGCGATAACATGGTTTAGATCTTTGCCCCCTCAGAGCATAGATAGTTTAGAATTCCTTTACCAACAACTCTTAAATAGGTGGGAGAAGAAAAATAACCCCCTTCAAATTCTATCTAAATATGAAAACCTTAAAAGCGGACCAAACAAAACTATTCAAGACTACTATACCAGGTTCAATAATGTATATAATGCAATCCCACTTGACCTTAGGCATCCACCTAGCTTAGCCCTGATTGACTTTCCAAATGGATTTGACACAAATATGGCTTTTCAACTCAGAGAAGGAATCCTACACTTGAAGATATGCAAAGTGTAGCAGTTAGTGTGGAAGCTAATTTGCTATCCAAAAGAGCCAGGGTTAGAAATGAGAGAAGAACACCTCTGAAAGACGAAACTTCACCCTTTAACCAAAAAATGGATGCTTTAGCTAAAGGAATGGAAAGGTTGATGGATAGAATAGAATTCATTGAAAGGAAACCTCACTAGGATAACCAACAGGCTAATCCAGTGAGGAATACAAACTTTAGAAAGAACTAGAACAAAAACACTGGTAAAAATGGGCTTGATCAGAACATTAGACCACCTTTCTGAGATAATTATGTTGAAACTTCCCACCAAGAAGACCCTGAGATAGACACCCAAATCAATTTGATGGGCTACGATGATGAAGAGACTGTTTTCCTAACTCAAGATGATCAAGAACTACACATGCTTCAAAAATTGCAGACTCAAACTGGAGAATCCTTCGACTATAATCAAGAGTATGACTCTGCTATTTTCGAAGTACATAAATAGTACAATTTGAGAAGTAAAAAGAAACCTAATGTTCCTAATCAAAATAAAAAAGCAGTGCCTAACCAGCCTAAGAAGGTAAAAGCTACAAATCATAATCCTCAAGTTACAAAAACACTGCAAATCCTTTCTAGACCACATCAAAATCCTCCCAGTCCCACCATTGAAGATGTAACTAATGACCAACCTTCTGAAGAGAAACCTTCCACTTCAGTGCCCCTCAAACGAACAACGGAAAAACCTCTAGAAATTATATTAGAAAATCCAATTGAAAACACTCCTAACTATGAAAAAGAAGAACAGACTACTCAGAACCCTGGTGCTAATATTTCAAATGTTCAAACAAATAAAACCCCTCTACCTTTCAATTTGGGAGTAGAGGTAGCTAAAATCAAAATCTCAGTGCCTCTGACAGAATTGGTTAAACATGAAACTTATAGATCTCAAATTAGTAAATATTTAAACTTCATTGAAAATGAAGATTCAGTAAACTTATTTAACAATCAACCTGAGTTAATTTTTGGACCTGATGTTAATGGAAATCCAATTGAAGGAGGGATACCACCCTTCTATATCAGCCTTAACATCCAAGATAAAATCTTACAAAATGCCATGCTTGACTCTGGGGCTTCACATAATCTTATGCCCAAGTCTGTAATGAAAAAGCTAAACATAGATATTACTAGGCCTTACAAGGATTTGTTCTCCTTTGATTCAAGCCAAGTTAAGTGTTTAGGGCTTATAAAATATTTGTGTGTTTCCCCAGTTCAGTACCCTACCAAGACCATACTTATGGATATAGTTGTTGCTAACATACCCCCTAAGTATGGTATGTTGTTGTCTAGATCTTGGGGTGCTAAACTCTAGGGATCTCTGCAACTAGACATGTCATATGCTACCATATCAGTCTTTGGACACCCCAAGAAACTGTATAGAGAGACACTGATGAAGTATGTAGTGAGTACCCAGTAGAGGCCTAAAAAATTCCCCATATATTCAGTACATTTTGATATTGATTCTTTCATACTTTACAATGCTGAAACTAATCAAGAAGACACTTCAAGCGGCATAATAGCAGAACCAAAATAAATTGCAGTATTAAAAGAAAATCAAAATGTACAAATTCATGAGATTTCGAATAAAGAAGATGACCTAGATACCTTAGTCAAGAAAGATTTCATTCCCCCAGATGAAAATTATGAGCATGAAATCCTATGGCATCTTGAATTTGATGGGTCAGTCAACAAACTATGTGCAGGAGCAGGAGTATGGATTTATAACTTAGAAAACGATCATCCAGAGGGTCATGTCTACAGAATTAACTTTAAATGCACAAACAACATGGCTAAATATGAAGCACTTCTGTTAGGTTTGAAATTGGTTAAAAGGTTAAGAGCCATAAGAGTCTCTATTATGGGAGATTCTTAGTTGGTAATCAAACAAATTAATGTTGTTTATATGATTAGCAATCCTAGGCTAGGGTTTTATAGAGGAACTGTGGTAGAGATACTAAAGACTTTCTTAGAAACCAAGCTTGCTATTATCCCTAGAAAACAAAACATGCAAGCTCACAGCTTAGCTATGTTTGCTAGTACTTGTAAGTTGCCTTTTTAGCCCAACAATCAATACATTGTTGAGGTTAGGCACAGACCTTCCATTCCTGACAACTTAAAGAACTGGAAAGTATTTGAGAATGATCAACAAATTAACATTTTATTAACTTTAGATAATGAATTTTTAAATAGCAACATAGACACAGACATAGCAATAGATTTTGATTGCTTTGATGAAGTAGAAGTTAACAAACTAGAAGATGATCAGATAGATAGATTTTATCCTACAAAGTTTACAAAAGCAGATATTCGAAACCTAAAACAAAAGTAAATTGATGAAGCAATTAAGAAACTGAAGTCATAAACCTTAAAGACAATTTTTTACCCAAAGGATTAACTCCTTTGGAGGACTTATTTAATTCAAACGATATTCCTAAAAAGCCTAAAATGGAACCCTTGAAATCAAACATTGAGGAATGTAATATAGGATTTGCAAAGCATCTCAAATTGATAAAGCTGTCAAAATCACTACCTCCCAATGAAAAACTGAAATATATGGAACTACTGAAATAATTCCAAGATGTTTTTACCTGGAGTTATGAGGACCTGAAATCCTATGATACTAGCATAATACAACACACTATTCCCTTAAAACAAAATCAAAATCCCTTTAGACAGAAGCTTAGAAGAATCAACCCTGTTGTACTGCCTTCAATTGAAAAGGGAGATTAAAAGAATCTATGAAGCTAAGATTATTGCACCTATCAGGTTCTCAGACTAGGTTTCCAATTTGCTACCAACAAAGAAGAAAACTTGCGATATTAGGTTGTGTGTTGACCTGAGGAATTTGAATAAAGTTTCACTTAAGGATACATATCCTCTTCCAAAAATGGATCACATATTACAAAGGGTAGTAGGTTCCTCTAGAATCTCATTGCTAGATGGGTTCTCTAGTTATAACCAAATCCTAGTCCACCCAGATGATCAGGCAAAGACTGCATTCACTACCCCATGGGGCACTTTTATGTATGTGAAAATGCCATTTGGGTTAAAAAATGCAGGGGCCACCTTTCAAAGATAAATGGACATAGCCTTTGCTAAAGAAATCCATGACTTCCTGGTAATATACCTTGATGATCTCAAAGTATTCTCTAAATCAGGTCAACAACACCTGGATCATCTTAGGCAGGTCTTTACTAAATGCAGGAAATATGGAATTTCGCTAAATCCTAAAAATTCTCTATTTGGGTTGGAAGAGGGGAAATTATTAGGCCACATTATCTTCAAAGATGGTATCATGATTGACCTAACAAGAATTGAAGCTATTTTGCAAATACCACATCCCAGGAACATCAAAGAACTTCAAGCATTTTTAGGTAAAATAAACTTTTTGAGGAGATTTATCTCTAATTTAGCTTAGTTAATTAGATTACTAAAAAACAAGTTAAAGAAATATTCGACTATTAAATGGAATCTAGAGGCTAAAAAGTCATTTGAAGATATATATTTAGCCTCAACGCAAACACTAGTCCTCATCAGTCCAATGATTGATAGGGAATTTATCATATTTTCTTTTGCTTCAGAACACACAATTGTTGCAATCCTCTTGCAAAAAAATGACCAGGGTTTTGAACAACCAATAGCCTTCTTTAGTAAAGCCCTGAGAGATGAAACTTTAAAGTACAATATAATGGAGAAGCATGCTTTTTCTTTGGTTAAAGCTATTAAAGATTTCAGGGTTTATATTCTATACTCCCATATAGTTGCTTATGTCCCCAATGTTGTAGTTAAAGACATTTTAACTCAAGATGGACCTGATGGAAAGAGAGGGAAGTGGATAGCTACAATATTAGAGCATGATTTAGATATTAAACCTATCAAATTGATCAAAGTCCAAGGTTTGGCTAAGCTCATGGCTGAATCAAACTATCAAGCCCTAGACATAAATTTCATTGTAGAGTTGGATAACGAAGAGGAGATGGCGACTCCACAGATCAGCCAAGCCTTTACAGATTCACCATGGTATGCTAACATAGTATACGTTCTACAAAACCTTCAAGCTCCCCCAGAGCTATCAAGGACTAAAAGTAGGTTCTTAAATATGAAATCTTTAAAGTTTTTCATAATTAACAATGCCTTATATTGGAAAAATCATGAAGGCATCTTTCTGAATTGTTTATTAAGCGAATATTCTGATAAAGTTTTGCAAGAATTTCATGCAGGTGACTGTGGGGGACATCTCTATTGGAAGACAACAACTGACAAGATTTAAGGGCTGGTTTTTACTGGCCCACTTTGTTTGCTGATGTGAAGAAGTTTGTAACCTTATGCCACAAATGTCAGATTTTTGAAGGAAATAAAACTACTGCCATTACCTTTGAAACCTATATCAACTAAAACACCATTTCAACAGTGAGGTCTTGACTTCATTGGTGAAATTCATCCCCCTTCCTCTGCCCACCATAGATGGACCTTAATTGCCACAGGTTATTTTACAAAGTGGATAGAAGCCATACCCTCAAGACAAGCCATTGATACTATTATAATAGGTTTTCTTGAGTCCAACATTCTATCCAGATTCAATATCCCCACCAAAATCATCACAGACAATGTTGCAACCTTTAAATCAAAGAGGATGATTGATTTTTGTAACAAATATCACATAACCCTTGGTCATTCCACAACCTACTATCCCCGGGGAAATGGACTTGCAGAGTCATCCAATAAGAGCCTGACGAATACTATCAAAAAATTGTTAGAAGACAATAAGATTACCTGGAATAAAAAACTAGTGAATGCTTTGTGGGTAGATAGGCTGACCACAAAGAAATCTATTGGTACCAGTCCCTATCAGTTAGTCTATGGAATGGAGGTTATCTTCCCATCTTCTTTGGGAACTCCAGTGATGAAATTACTCCAAGAAGCACATGTTGAGCCCAATGATATTCAGAGAAGGATCAACCAGACAATTCATTTGCAACAAACCAGGGAGCAAGTATACATTAGGTCCCAAGTTGTGCTGGAGAGAATCAAGAAAGCATTTGACAAAAGAACCAAGGAAGAAGATTTCTATCTAGGGGATAAAGTCCTGAAATGGGACTCAAGAAGTGAAGATAAAGGGAAACATGGGAAGTTTGACTTCCTATGGAAAGGTCCTTACATTATTTATGCTTTCAGAGGTCATAATGCTTATTTTGTCAAGGAATTAGATGGTGCAGAAGTAGAAGGAGGACCAGTCAATGGTCGAATGCTGAAGCGCTATATAGATCCCAGTCACTAATTCCACTAATTACTTGTACATACTATATCCTTCATGAAGTTTAGTGTGGATTGGATGGTAAATTTTGGAGTTCAAGTCCGAAGAGAAGGCCCTAAGCTTAAAAAGTTTCACTATCAATAAATATCAATAAAGTAGCAAAGTAAAAGGGAAGTTGCAGAGTAAAATCACAGTAATTCAGAAGGCCGTTGATCTACTAGTTCTTGACATTTCAACAAGAAATGTCATCCCCAAGTGGAGCCACTGTTATGTTCCTATACCGATAGGTGTCATAATTTTTGAATGGCAGAGGTCAAATCTATAATATGTAGATACCTTTGCTTTCTGCAAATGTTTTCCATATTTGTAAAAGTTAAAAATGTAAAGAGGGTACGTCGTAAAAGAAAAATCAAAGGACAAAAAGAATGAAAAAGGTCAAAAAAAATTATGAAAATGAACCCCAAGGAAAAAGAAAAAGACCATGAAAGTGTGCAAGTCCAAATGCCACTGTTATTTTACTTTTTGTAAAATAATGATTGTGTGCAACGTGTTATTTATGCCACAATCCATGGTAACCAAATAGTTTAATCTTCTTTATTCAATGTTTTGAATTTCATGCTTAGAGATAGAAAATAAAATCTAACCAAACTGTTTAATCTTGGCATATAAGTAGATAAGTAGAGTAAATAAAAGGAGTTCAACAGTTTAATCTGAGCCCTTAGATGTAATAAGGATAGCCTTAGATAGAATTCTATTGTAAAAGAAAAGAAAAATGTTTTATATGGTTTTTTCCAGCTTAAGTGCACCCTAATAAAGAGTAGAAAAAATGGTAGGATGAGTAGATGGGTAAGTAGTTGGATGGTTGCAGAATTTTGGTGATTAATTGGATAAAGTCATATCATTTACTTTCATAATCAAGTTTCTAAGAGTGTGGATAATAATGGAACATTTACAAAGTCAAATGATTAATTCCCCCATTCATTTCACCTTTAATTTACTAATTTCCCATGAGCAAAGTCAAAAGTACCTAAAACCTTAAGTTAAAGGGTCTTAGAGCATTTCTCTGACTTCTGGAGGGACCGGACCTTGGGCCCAATAACTTATAGAGTCTAAGTAGTAAAGCCCCCTTATCAACATGCACTCCTTCCATAATTCATTCATTTCACCTAAAAAATCCATTTTCCTAAGGTAAAATCACCATTTCCTTAGGGAAAGTAATTACCCCCATAGAAAACCCCTTTTTCATAAAAAACCCACAAAAAGCATTTAGTGTAAGTTATGATGAGGATATATAAATAAATATCAATACATTATACTTAGCGCATTTTATTTCCGGCTTTCATTTCATATTAACTTTAATTTTCATTATATTTATTTAACTCTCGAAAATAAACCCTTTCTTTTATTATTTATTTAACCCACATGATAAATATCCTTCCCCCGAGGTTTGAAATATAAACCTAATTAACTAAATTAAATAAATGGATTAATTAGTCAATCAACAGCTAATTAAGAACCATAACTCTGCGTTGAACAAAAAAGATTGATTAGTCAATCAGTGATTAATTAAATCTATCCCCACCAATTAAATCATCCTCGACGTCATTAAGCTCCCTAATCCACAGTTAATATCCCGTCGGATCCATCCATTAACTCCCCCGATCACTGTGCGATCTGACCCCTTCAGATCCAATGGTTGACGCTCATATCGGGTGGCCTCCGAAAGCCGAGCTTTACCCACCCGATGTGAGAGGTTTTACTGTTCACCCTGCTGCTACGTGGCACCTGATGAATGGCATCGGGCAACCTCCCCCCAAAACCATTTATCCCGAAAAGTAGTGTGATGGATTCTGCTTACTGCCTTCCGCTACACACCAAAAATGTCACATTCTCTGATTGGCGCCAACTGTCTTTTCCCAATGTACCCACCAATATCATTGACTTTATGCATAAAACCAAAAAGCTTATAGCTTTTTTATTTTTTATCGTGAAAAGAACACTCTGACTTCCATGCAAAGCATAGAGTATGTTCAACTGTCAACCTTCTACCAATCGTCAACTTTCCGAAGCCGTTGAACTCCAGACTACGTTGCAAATCTGTGCGCTTCCTGCAAATAGTGCACAACACCATTACTCCGTTGAAACTTCCGAAACCAGGTATTTACCTCATTTCGACTAAGAAACCCTATTTTCTTACCGAACCTAACTAAATTGCTTTAAAAACTAAGTAATTTAGTAAAATTAAGCTGCCTGGTAATCCTAAAATACTCTGAGCTAAATTAATTCTCCCCAATTTCACTGAAACCCTTTGCCCGCGTCCTTGAACCGACAAGAACCAAGGATGGAAGCCCCAATTGCATTGAATATCATGCCCATTACGACTCCCCACAGGGATTTATACCACCTCCCTCTTGTAGACAAAGATTTCCAAATTAAAGACACCTCAGTCTTAAAATCCCCTTTGAAACTTTTCTGCAAATACAGAAACCAACACTTGAACCAAGCAGACTCCATTATACTTTGGGAGTCAAGCTTACTAAAGTACCAGTTCCCTAGAGTTCATATATTCCTAGAGATTGTACATTATTGCCACATGAATTATGATCCTATCCAGAGGGCAGTGAGAACCCCTGACCAGTCTGTTCTGTTCACTATCACTGTTGAATCCATTACCAAATGCTTCAATTGCAACCAAGCCAAAGCCTAACCCCTCTTTCCCTTGGAGATATGTTGAACAGATACCCTACACTCACCTCAATCTGGCTGGCTCAGTTATTCTATACTTTTATCAGAGAAGAAGAGTATATCCCAAAGGACTCTCCTCCTTATCTGTGAACCATATTCTCTAGCCTTCGCCGAGACATTATATATATGATATCCAGTGTGCTAGGCTACACCACAAGTGAATTTGTGGATGAAATCTTAATATCCTTCATGTCAATCTACTCTCCTGGCCAACCATCATGTTTGACTATGCCAAATTTATTGCTGACAAAATGCATGATCAATTCATGAGATTAGAAAAGGAAAGAGTTTAAGTAATTTTTAGTTCTATATCATTTATTCTTATATTACCAAGTTGATAGGTTTCCAATTGCCCTCCAAAATCTTGATACCAGAGGCAACCCCATATCAGTAATCTTCTGGACTTCTTTATTTCATCAATATGATTCTCAATACTCCTATGCAGATTTCATAGACCTCTTTGTTTACCCTGTGACAACCATGTTGCTAGGAATCCCTCCACCCAGAATCAGTGTAGACATCAGGAGGGTCCTGCAGTTGTCAAAGCAATACAAAGTAGGGGATTGGTACTTGTACCAAAACCATACTGAAATCCGAATCTATGGATGTGAATTGCCACCTTACAAATTGCTTAGATACCTCCCCATGAGACTGTTTTCTCTGGAGTACTACAAGCAAATGATCAACTCAGATGAGGTGCACTTTGTAAAAGCTAAGAAGAAAGCCCAACTTAGAATAAAGGATTAGCTGGGCCCATTCATTTGTAACAGTAGAGAAGCAAGAAAGGAGGTAGATGAGATCCTCCAAAGGTTGAAACTAAAACAGAGTTTTGTATGGAATTATGATCCCCTAGACTTCATTTGCAATAGGAGACAAAAGAATAAACTATCTCCTTACATCCACCACAAAATCCCTAAAATTGAACAATATACTAATCAATTTGAGTGGGTTGAAGGCACTTTGATAGATCAAGATAGTACAAAGGTTGTTGTTGATAATGTATTAATAGACTTAGATTGGACACTTGATGAGGATTCCTTTGTATAGGTCCTAGGAGATTCTCAGTCTTAGAGACCATCACAGGGACATAGTGGGCAGTTAGTAGAGGTAGGACCATTAGGACAACCAGAGTCTTTAGAACAAGCAGGGCCATCAATGCAACCAGAGTTGTTAGAACAGAAAAAAAGAATCTGAACAACTTGAAATTTCAAAGGAGCTTGCCCAACCTGAACAAATCATGAGCAATCCTCCTATTTTGAAAACTCCTCTAAATGAGGATAGGAACCTTAAGAGAGATAGAGAGGAGGCCACTCCTTCCAGCAGGCCTGTTGCCCAAAACTTTGCTAAGAGGTAGAGGTTAAATCCATATGCAAAGCAAGAATACACTGAGGAAACAACAGGGATTTCAAGGGTAGAGAGGACAGAAAGAAGGCACACCACTCCTTCAGGAGGGACACAAGAACCTTCCACCTCTCAAACTCAAATGTTGGAAAGGCAATAGAGGTTGGATGTATCCTCCTTCAAGGCTCCCACTGGACAGAGCGAAGATATCAAAGAAAAATACAAGGAAATCAAGGCAAGGAATGAAAGCTTGAAGGTGCAAATCTATTCACATTATCTGAGGATGGCTCCAACAAACCAAACAAGGCTAATGTCAGCCTTTGATATAAAAGAAGGGAAAATGCAGATGATATTTCTGAATCCAACCACACATCAACCAAAATCAATGGAAAATTATCTTAAAACAGATTTTGAGGTATTGGAAAAGGATATCCATCCTATTGACCAAATTGAGTTGCATAAAAAAACTAGAGAAATGGTCTATTCCACCTTGACCAGCAAGGCCATAGTAGCCCACCAACTCCAGAATTCACTAAACAATATCTCAGCACAATTCTAGTTGGAAAAGGCCTCTTCACAGGCCAAAGACACCATAATAAAGTCCTTAGAGGACTTGGTCATAGAGCTGGTACATGATTCCAAGGATGTTAAAGCAGCACAGAAACTTATAAAGAAGAAGAATGATGACATAGTTGCACTGAAGAAGCATCTTAAAATCCCTCCTCTACATCATCCTAAAACAGTTGAAGTGTTGGAAACATAGAAGGAGGAAGAACTTATGAACTTAGTCCTTAAGTTGAAATACCAATTAAAGGAAACTAAAAAAGAATTGGACAATTTGATACAGTCCAAGCAGAGTGAGTTTTCTACCACTCCTTAGATTGTAATACCTATAGTTTCTACAGTAGTGCCCTTCACCTTGGCAGCTGCCTTGGTACCTACACTTCCACCAGCTTCAGCATTGCCAGTTACAGGAACGTCAATAGGTAAAAGTACATCCACAGAGACACCAACAAAGAAAATTGCAGAATTGATCAAGGCCATGGAAGAAATGAGTATCCAGGCCACTGAGCTCAAGAAACTCAAAGAACAAGTGACAAGTTTGGAGACAGGGTAAAATCCCTTGAAAAGGACTTAAAGTTGCAAGATCCCTTAGGAGATATGAAAGAAATTCTTTGGGCCAACATCATTGATTCCATAAATGATGTTTGGCCTTCAATTTAGATTATTTTTTAGTAAATAGAATTAGTCAAGATGGCTACAGAGGCAATCCATAAAACAGTGGAAGAATTGGGAAATAAGGTCAAATAAGCCCATCAGTTGATCACCTTTTTGAACAGTAAAAATAGGTATGAACTTAATGAACCAGAAATAGTAGACAGAACAACAACCATTATAGAGATAAAAAAGGTTCTCACCAAAAGGAACCTAATGCTCAACCTAGAGAAAAAATGTTAGAGCATCCAAACAGATATTGACAGCTTTATGCTAAAATATGGCATCTTAAGAGAAAAAGGACTTCCCAGTCCTATGGTGATAAACGACAAGCTGATGACCTAGGAAGATTACATTGAGAAACTAAACAAGCTGGCCAGAAACCAAGCTAGTATTTCAGGGATGAAATATTTACCCACTAGAAAGTTACTTTATGATGGCCTGGAGAATCCGTTCTACATAGAACATGAAGTCAAGCACTTGTTCACAAGCAAACCAAATTTTTCTAAGTACACAGAAGCTGATGAAATCTACAAGAAAATGATAAGGATGAAGTTACCTGACAGTGAATGGTGGACTAGTTTGATTGATTTACTATAAGTTACTATAATAAATCTATAAGATAAAAAGATAACTGCCAGGTAAAATAGGTAAGATAGGATCAAACAACACAGGTAAAGAGCATCAGTAGCTCAAAGATAAAAGTTATTCTAGCACATAACTACAAAGCAAACTGAAAGAGCCAAATCTGAGTTACAACAACCAGCACAGTCACAATAAAAGGGATAGCTAGAAGACAGTTCTCCATCTGTCTCTATCTTCGTGTTGAAGATATTTTTTGTTTCCTAGAATAATTTTCATATGGTTATGAGATATTTTGTATCAATTTTTGTATAAATACTTCACAAATTGAAGTAATTTGGGTGGATTAAAATACATTTCTGTAGACATATTATTTTTGAGCCAAGGAGCTATTGCACTCAAGACTGGACTGGTTTTGCTAGAAATGAAATAAAGCCGAGGACATTTCGTTGGATTCTTGTGCATAGTTGGAACAAATAAGTATAATATTTTCATGTTTTAATATTGTTTTCTCTTTATGTTATGAAATATTCACATGTGTTTCTTGTACTTAAAAGCAAACAAGGAATGATATCATCAAAATTAACTTAAGTGCTCTATGTTTTAACTGTTTGCTTTCTTTATGTTTTCTACTAAACTGCCTTGGTCTGGGAATCCTTAATTGCTCCCTTAATTCCATAGTTTGCCTCCCCCTTTGGTCCATAGTAAAGGATTCTTCATTGCCCTTTGCTACTGGCCATCCTTCCTTTCTTCATCTTAATCCCGGTTAAGGATTATTCATTGCCCTTGGCCCTGGTTAGGACTTTCAACCATTTAAACCTGCAAATTTGCTTTTGCTGTGCTAGCATGCCCTATGGACTCTTATCTCAATGATAGATCAAATCCAGTGAAGCCTTTCTTGATTGACTCCATAGCCCAATGGCCTAAATGCTTACTCTGCCCATCTGTTTTCTTAATTCACCACCCAATCAAAACAAAACAATCCTGAACACTAAGATCACAAAGAGAGAGCCCTCTCTCGACTTCCGTTGGCTGGAACTTGAGTCTAAAAGATTAGGTTTGTGGTTATCTCAGACTATTCCTTCTTTGATAACTTCTAAGGAAGAAATATGATTGATAACAACTGGAACCAATTGCTACCCTTTATACCGCTCGTTCCTCTAGGAGGAGTCATATTTGAGCTCTTTTCAGACTCCCAAAACATGAAAATATTGTTGAGCACTTATCTTTTCAAACTCGTTAAAGTAAATGAAAATACATATGTCCAGTATAAGTTTAACCCTTTTCTAGGCTGGGATAGACTACTTATTAAAAAGGAATACCTTAGTTGAACATGGCTAAAAGGTTCTCATGGATATTGTTTTATGCATTTTTGGGCCCATGAGACAAATTTATGAAAAGGAACCTTTGGAGTTTTCTTTATTGCCTCTTTTTCAAACTCTCTAAACATGAATAAGAAGTTGAGTTACACCTTCGTCGAACTCGTAAAATGATCAAACAATATTGGACTCTTCAAACATGACTGGACCAAACCACTCCTTCTTAGGGTTTGTTAAATATACTCAGAAGTATTCATCCGAAGGATGAACTTATAGATAAATCACATGTTATCCTCCTCAAGCCTATCAAAAATAAAGAGGTAATGATCATAAATGGTTTGGGAAATTGAAAAAACAAGGTACTTAACCTATTAATGGCAACAAGTTGCTTTTGAACATGACACTCTTTCACTTCATCTCCATGGTTGTTGGGTTGGGAAATTTGATTGCCTTTTTGGTTAATCACATCATATCAAAACAATTCGTAATAATTTTTGAGTCAATGTTGCCAAATCCATAAAGTGTCTTTGATATGTTCAAGAGAAAGTCCACCCTTAGTTGACATCTGCTACATTACCTTAAGCCTTACTTCATGTTTTTCGTTCCTGAACTAGCTCTGCATCAACATGATTCTATCTCAAATATTGATACCCATTTTGTGTCGTTGATGAGGGATACCTCAAGGCCCAACTATGACTAGATTCTTAATGTCGACATCAAATAATTATCTAGGGCGTTGACTTATAAACTCCTTTTGGTACCTTGGAGCTTGCATACCTTAATGGAAAGTTTCCTCGCTCTCGATGATAAGTCTTCATCATTGGCCTTCGATTGGAAGATTTTTTGTGGTGTTTGACTTCATCCCATTCATTCACAGCACATAGATTGTACCATAGTACCTTGAGATCCATTATCATTATCGATGGTTTCTCTCACTTCTGTTAACGACTTACATCATTGGCTAGTAATTAGTTGGTGTCTACCATGCTTGAATTTAGCTCATTTATTCACATGGTTAGACTTGTACTATCAACTGATGAGGCAGAAGAACATAGATCTAGTTTCATCCATACAAGATGGGATTTTAGGATTCATAGAAGATTACAAAGTATGATGGCTATGATCATTTAGAGAGTCATCCAAGCATGGGTCTACACTCTATCATTAGTATGGGTATGCCTCCCTCAACAATGATATCACGATGATAATATGTATTGTAACAGATGATGATCTCGACCAATTTGTTCTTAATCCAGACTTGTCACAAGGTAAAACACTTCAGTCCTCAACCACTGCTTCTGACTTTGTACTTTAGGGGGAAATCTGTTGGAGACCATTTTTTCACATCTGCTCAAAAGGACACAAAACTGAATCAATCAACATCCTTGAACACTTTGTTATTATCCCTCTGTGAAGCCCTAAGAAACACCTCTCCATAAAGTCTGAGTTTTTGGGTCAGTTAGCTCAAAAACAATGTTTTTAGCCCCATTGCACCTTGCATACATGTCCACTTGCAATGGTTGCAAGTTGCATAACTGAGCACCTGCACTCACGAGCGCAGGTTGCTCTACTTTGCAGGTGCGATGGTTCTATAATTTTTAAAGAATTAAAAACTATTTTCGAATCTTCTCCTTTTAGAAGCTTCTAGGGTAGTTTTAAACATTTGCCATGGATAGAGATCTTGAATTCCTACTCTAGAGGTCTTATCTCTTATAATTTGAGCTTATCCTCCTTCATATATGGATCTCAAGCCTAGATTTGTAAATCTTAAACTACCACGTTTACCCTATAAATTTATTGCCTCATAGAGTCTAGGTTGGCTTTTGGAGATTACTAGTGCCCTCATGCTGCTGCTTTGAACTTAAGGAATCATCATCCACTTATGCATTAGGGTTGATTTGAAGGTATGCTTTGAGGCAAGGAAGGACAAAACAATTAGGGAGACATCTACAAAGTAAACATCTATAAACAGTTGTAACTCTCTCATTCATTTATTGATACAAAAACTACTCTGTTCCTATACTTGTTGATGCTTATGTATTTCAATTCCATTTGACACATTGATTAGAGACAATAGTTTATTCTGTGTGTATATTGTAGTTCTCTTGCTTGTTTTAGTCATTGTTGCAGGTTCCATTTATAGCGCGTGGAGATAGAGTTGGAGCTCAAAAGCAAGGAGAAGAGGAGGACTTACTACAGATTCCACGTAGGTATCTTTTTCATATTCTAATATCTCTAAGGAAAACATAAATATTTTTCCCCATGTTGTTTCTAAATCATAACACTAGATCTAGGGAGTTCATTTTGGTCCACATAAGTGAATTTTCCATATAACAATTATGATGGCCTTTGTGGAGGCCATTTTGTAGATAAAATGAATAGTTAGAATCTCCTCCATCAAGGATATTGTTGGCCCTCTATTTTGAAGATGTGAAATACTATGTAAAAATATGTGATAGTTTTCAACACATGGGAAGGCCAATCTAGTCATATGAAATGCCATTATAGACACAACTGGGCATATAACCCTTTGAAAAATGTGCTCTTAATTGCATAAAACCTATATTTAAGGCTTTATAATCAATAAACAGTCTTAACGTCTCATCCTTATTCTACACCAACACAATTGGTGTCCCACAAGGTGACAATCTTGGTCGAATATGCCCCTTTTAGATGGGTTCAAAAATCTGAAATTTTACTACCTCATTCTTCGAGAGGAAGTGTTTATATATTGAGCCACTAGATAAAGAAGCATAAGATATCAATTCAATTAAGTGTTTGACCTAGTAGTGTTGAGGCACTCCCATAGGTGAAGCAAAGATATCTTTATATGCCTCTACAATATTTTCCACCTACTTCTATTGTGTAGAGAGGCCCTGTGTTAAGGTCGTGGTGATTGTAGTGACCTTCCTTTCACCTTTTGGTTGAACCATGAAGAGGTCAAACTTTGTATTATGAAAGATCACCTTTTAGCCACTAAAATTACAATAGTCAAAACCACCTCTAATGCCCTATAGATATGACCTCCTAGAGTAACAATGACACTACAGAGATGCAAATCATAAATATCATGATGTTTCGACATTAAGGTTATCCTAAAATAACAGTAGAAACTTCAAGTGGGTAACATCACACGATACATTATCTATGAAGGCATTGATGTCATAGAATAGGTGACATTATTGGTTGACATGGATGTCTCATTAATGGATTAACTATCCAATGGTGTATGGTTGGGGGTGTGGCACTATCGGTAGCTTCAATCTATTGATGACCTCAATTGGGATCAGGTTTTTCTAACTCCTACTATTAACAATGAAATGCAATGGGGTCCCCTTCACTCACATTTGTAAATGGAAGAGGCATTTCCCCTCTCGAGGCTCCATTGAATCTTCTAGTTGGACCTTCAAGGTTGTGATGGTAGCACTAATTTATGCTTCAATGGTTTGCTTCCCTCTATCGTTTTGTGAATCAAAATCTAAGCCAGAGACCATTTCTTTTTCTTCAAGCTCAACTAAAATTGTTTGTTTGAGGAGCATTGATATAGGGGCATCTGTAAAAACTTGATTAACCAAGAGTTCAAATTTTCTTTACCAGAGGATTTTGTTCCTCAATGTGTGGTTCATTAGGATAGAGTTTGTTTTCGTTGCCATATATGCATTAAAATTATCTAATTGTTATAATTTGTTCAATAATGCCCAAATTGGTCCATTCGATCCTATATTGGTGGATCTTAATTGATACTATGATGTGTTATTTATTGTTATCTTGGATCAATAAAAATAATTAGAGAGTGTAGTGTGTGAGGGTGATTCTTCCAGACTTACATTTAAATTAGTCCTTATGTAGCCTATTTTCATATGTAATACACATTATTGGGCATCTTATATCAAGTCAAAATAATTTGTTTTGAGTCAAAGTGTGTCAAAGTAAACCTCTAAGATCAATTCAGCCTCACTGAGAAATTTTGACCTTGTTTAGGGCTATTAGAGCTCGAAGAAACCCTATATATAAGACATTCAACCTCATTTGAATAACATCATCAAGGAATTTCAATCAAGCAAAAGAAGGAGAAAGGAGGACAAGAAAAGAACTATAAGAAAGAAAGAAGCCCACAAATTTTATTTTTACTCTCTTTATCTTTTTACTCTCTTTATCTCTCACATGTGTGAAGGATAAGTTATGGTTTCTATAGCTACAAGGACGAAATTTCATATCTCTAAGAAGAATTGAAAATCTAGTGAAAAGAAGCAAGTTTTAATTCTATTTGTTTAGAAGGAAGAATTAAGCCAAGAGAATAGGTAAGGATCCCTAAAATATACTCTTTCTACCACAAGTGCGAAGTTTCAACATTTGCAGGAGGAACGAAAATTCCATACCTGCAATGAAGACCTAAAATGTGTTGCACGAGTCGAAGTTTTGCAGATAAAGAAGATTTGACTTTAGTTGATTTTGTGAAAGAAATTTCATCTAAAAGAAGGTTGAATTGGTCTTGTATGGGTCTCTATCTTGGATCTAAGGGCCTTGGAATTCTTCATTCGAATATTCTATAAGAAGAGAATAATTTTTGTGTGGGTTTTCCTCTCTAGGAGAGATTTTGACACTGGCTACCAACCTACATATGTGTCCATTTGTTATATTGGTCTTAATGGTTTTGGTAGTTGTTTGATGATAAGAACACCATAATAATCAAGATAATAAGAAGCAAGTTATAAGTACATCAAGTTAAAGTAAAAGAATATCACAAAAAATTATCAAGTTTAGAGAAATCACACCTATTCTAGCTTCCCTAGATTTCTCAGCATGGTATTAGAGCTAAGGTGACAAGAAAAGGTAGCTTGAAGAACACCTAATTGAAAAAAGATACATAAGTGCTAAATATAAGAGGAAGAGCATTAAGAATATCTATTCATCACATAACAAATACCCTATCATCTTGAAGGAGGAACTCTTGGAAGAACAATAAAATACCTCAAGGACCCAGCCTAGATCTCAAAGAAAAAAATAATTTACACATTTGAATCATCTTGTGAAGCCTCGTACATTCCACATAATCATCCAAAGGAAGAAAGGAAAGCAATTCATCATCAAAAGAATCAACATGATCTCCATTATATTGTAGAAAATATCAAACCTCAAGCATTATTGAAGGAAGAAGAACATCTCTCCTGATATTGAAGAAGAAGCATTGTCATTTTGAAGAAGGAAGATAATTCCCCCCTCATTATAAATCGCACACTCTAGTGTAAGACATCATCTTCAATGAGGAATCTTCATTTGTCAAGTAAGTACTTTATACTCATGTATCAATCTACAAATCAAATGACTACTTTCTACAAGGAGAACAATAAACTTGTTGGACATCAAACTACCTTACATGGTTGAAAAAAAATATTTGATTCTCACAAAAAATGAAATTTTTTATTATATCAAGGGCTCCATCACGTCCTCGAGAACAATCTCAAGCATTATCAAAACATATGAAAGGATAAATAAGGGCTCAAATAATTGTTATTGAATCTATCAAGGATTCTCTCATTCCCTTTGTACCAAAATTGAAGATATCAAAATAGATCTATTACAAATTGGTAGAGCTATACTTTGTAAGTATAGCTCAGGAAATAATACACTTAATAACCAAATTGTACAAAATGAAAGTATCAAAGGAAGAAGGTTTAACTTCATATCTCATGAAGGTAACTCAAATTAAAGATCAACTACAAGAACTAGGAGAAACAATGTCAGATCCAGAAATGACCACTTGTGTACTCAATGCACTACCAGATGAATGGCACATTTTGTATCAAGCATTTATCCAAAGAAGGAATCTACACCATTCAGTGATATATGGGCGTCATGTAATATTGAAGAAACCATATTAAAATCAAAGAATGATGTTGAATCTAATGATAAGTATCAAGCATCTGCAACTATGTCGAGGAAGTTTGGAAAGTTTGAGCCTCGAAAGAGATTTCAAAAGAAAGTTGACAGTTCTAAAATTCAATGTTATGAATGTAATGAATATGGGCACTACAAAAGGAATTGTCCTAAACTCAAGAAGGAAATAAGAAAAGGAAAGAAATAAGTGAAGGCCATGTGACTGAAGAAATAAAAGAACCAGAAGAGAAGAAAACAAAGAAGGAAGAAGTGTAAGGCCTCTACTATTAAAGGTATCTCATATATTTAATTCATTTTTAGTTTATACAAGATAACAAGTCATGGTAGAAAGCATTTCAATTATGATAAGATGCACTGTAGCAGTATTGCGATGACATCATAAGCACAAAAGAATAGTAGAAGTAGTAGTTTGTACGGTTTAAGTAAGTCATATAGAAAGATTGGAAAATAAGAGCTCATCACACCTCATCATCATTAGAATGAAGTATTTGTAGAAAAGCATCATCAAGATCCTCCAAAAGAATCTTTGTTGAAAAAGTTCCATCCATACTTAAAGAAGCGAGTGCTACATAGATAGTATACAATCCACCTAGTGTGGGATCCACAGTTTGGAAGGGTGAAGGTATGATGATAGAAAGGTGCAACATGATAATTTAAGTTGAAGTATTTTTTATCTTCAAGCTAGGGAAAAGGAAGCTACTAAAGTCTAGATGACCACGTGAAGGAAAAAGTATGCATATATTTTGTAACTTTTAATAAATAGATAAAGTCATGTCATTACTTAGTTGAAGATAGAATGATTAGAATACTCTACCTTATGGGCTTGATTGAAGAAGAAGGAATTATTCCTTATGAATGACACATGAAGGCGTACAAACAATAGGCCCTGAACTCTTCTACATTATGACATAAGAGAATCAACATCATATGACCTCATCACGAATATGAGGTGGTGGGAAACAATTGTTCCTATGTAAGAGAAGCTATGTATATCCCGAGAAATTTGTATGTAAAGAAGTTGAAAGGAGAGTTCGTGAAAATGTATCGACAACTACTTAGATAAGATGATAAAATTAGAAGGATTAGCTATGTCATCTCCAAGAAGAAGCTATAAATACTCTAATAAGTATAGTAAGATAACCTTGATAATAAATGCCTTGGAGATGGATTTGTATAGTTGATGTTCTAGAAGTATATGTTATGATGAAGCGCCATCATGAAGAGGCAATCCTATTTTTTAAGTTCACATTTTTTTTTAAACAAGCATCTAGTTGGATTAGATCAGGGATACTGACAAAAAGTTGTAAAAACTCACCTACAACTAGCACACATAAATTTTGATAGATTATTATGGAAATAACATGACCTAGAAGAGGTATCAATAGGAAGGATAGTCAGGTGATGACAAACAAGGTCACTTTTTGATGAAAAAAAGGAGGACATGACTAGCATTACTTGGTTCAATGCTATGTTTCATTGAAAAGAGAAAGGGAAATCGATGAAGAAGATGGTCGAAGCCCTGCAAAAAGGTTATGGAACAAGATGGCCCCATGATGTAGAAGTTGAAGTTTATTCGTGACATGATAATACAGAAAGAGGATCCCTAACATCTTAGTAGCCAGAGGAATAGAAAGCAAAAGCGATTCCCGTAGTAGCGGCGAGCGAAATGGGAGCAGCCTAAACCGTGAAAAAGGGGTTGTGGGAGAGCACAATATAAGCTCTGTGCTGCTCAAGCGGCTGATAGTACCATGATCTCCACGGAATAATAGCAGTTATTGCTGGAAACAAGTCCCTAGTTAAGAAGAAGCTATAAATACTCTAATAAGTATAGTAAGATAACCTTGATAATAAATGCCTTGGAGATGGATTTGTATAGTTGATGTTCTAGAAGTATATGTTATGATGAAGCGCCATCATGAAGAGGCAATCCTATTTTTTAAGTTCACATTTTTTTTTAAACAAGCATCTAGTTGGATTAGATCAGGGATACTGACAAAAAGTTGTAAAAACTCACCTACAACTAGCACACATAAATTTTGATAGATTATTATGGAAATAACATGACCTAGAAGAGGTATCAATAGGAAGGATAGTCAGGTGATGACAAACAAGGTCACTTTTTGATGAAAAAAAGGAGGACATGACTAGCATTACTTGGTTCAATGCTATGTTTCATTGAAAAGAGAAAGGGAAATCGATGAAGAAGATGGTCGAAGCCCTGCAAAAAGGTTATGGAACAAGATGGCCCCATGATGTAGAAGTTGAAGTTTATTCGTGACATGATAATACAGAAAGAGGATCCCTAACATCTTAGTAGCCAGGGAATAGAAAGCAAAAGCGATTCCCGTAGTAGCGGCGAGCGAAATGGGAGCAGCCTAAACGTGAAAAAGGGGTTTGGGAGAGCAACAATATAAGCTCTGTGCTGCTCAAGCGGCTGATAGTACCATGATCTCCACGGAATAATAGCAGTTATTGCTGGAAACAAGTCCCTAGTTAAGAGGGAGCTTGGGTATATTCCTTTCATGGAAAGGAATGACTAGATCCTCCCTAGTTGAGAGGGGGAGAGACACACATCATTCTTGACTTCACATCATGAAGAAAGAATGGAGGATAAGGTAATCATCTGAGACCAATATCGATACTCTTTGAGGACGAGGTAGTGCATCCAATAGACAAGAGTAGTTGAAGAGGATATTCCTTGAGGATGTGTAAATCCAAGAAGGGAATAGTCCTAAAATGACATACCTTGTGAACATCCAGATGGGGTATGTTCCTTGAGGGACAATGATGAAGGTGTCTATAAATCATTGTTCCCCGAGCATTGTGCTCTAATCTAGCAGAGAGATATAGTTGTTAGTCAAGGCCTTACTGTATGACAATGTTGGCTGATATGATGAGATGAATTGATATAAATATAGCTTATGGTATGGCTTATCAATCCAAATATTCTTACGATAATTCTTCAATATGAGAATGTCCATGTACCATCAATGTATTATGAATACCACCCCAGTTAACGGGTAGCATTGAAATGTGTAACCAGGTTCAGTCTTCATAATATTGTATGTACTATTGATTTTATATATTTGATGTGAAAGAGAAAGAAAATTATTGTTTTTGTTTTATAGCATGGGTTTCATGCTATAGGTCAATTTATTTTAGGTCAAAGCACCCATTTTATGCTTCTAGGTTTTGTCATAGAGCCAAAAATTCAAAAGAGTCATTGTCATATGTAATAGACCTTATCGGGCATCTTGTATCAAATCAAAAGAAATTATTTTGAGTCAAAATGTATCAAAGTACCCCTTCAAGATCAAGTCGGCCTCACTGAGAAAGGTCATCCCTTTTTAGGGCTATTCGGGCTCCAAGAAAGTGTATATATAAGAGACATTTGACCTCATTTGAATAACATCATCAAGGAAGTTTGATAAAGAAAAATAAGAAGAAGGGAGGACAAGTGAAGAGCTAGAAGAAAGAAATAAGGTTGAAAATATGATTTGTACTCTCTCTATCTCTCATGCGTGTGAAGGAGAAGCTAGGGTTTCCGCAGCTACAAGGACAAAATTTCAGATCTCTAAGAAGAACCAAAAATCTAGTAAAAAGAAGTAAGTTTTAAAGTTTATTTGTTTAGAAGGAAGAAGGAATCCAGGGGAAGAGGTAAGGAGCCTTAAAATGGCCTCTTTCTCCCACACGTGTGAAGTTGCAGAAGGACCAAAAAGTTCAAACCTGTAGTGAAGGACTAAAATTTGTTACAAGGCTCAAAGTTGAGCAGATAAAGAACATTTGACTTGGGTTGACTTTGTGAAAGAAAAGTTCATCTAAAATAAGGTTGACTTGTTCTTGGAGGGGTCTTTATCTTGGGTCTAAGGGTCTTGGAATTTGTCATTTGAATATTCTTTAAGAATAGAATAATTACTTGTGGGTTTTCCTCTCTAAGTGAGGTTTTGGCCCTGGCTAGCAGCTTAGATGTTGTGTCCATTTGTTCTATTGATCTTCATGGTTTTGGTAGATGTTTGATGATAAGAACACCATAATAATCAAGATAAGAAGAAGCAAGTTATAAGTACATCAAGTTAAAGTAAAATAACATCACAAGCAATTATCAAGTTTAGATAAATCACACTTATTCTAGCTGCCCTATATTTATCAACATGTATTAGAGACATGAGAGTCTCAATTGCTTAATAAAGTGTCATTGAAACCAGAAAATGAAGTTGTTGAACCGACTCAAAGGAAGGTGTTGTTTAGGAATGTTTGCAAAGTAGAAGGGAAATGCTACAAGATGGTGATTGAGAGTTGCAACAAGGACAAGTTGGTGTCCATAAAAGTGGTGGAGAAATTGAAATTGAAGAACATGAAGCATACAACACCTTATAGGGTGTTATGGATTCAAAAGGGTCATAAAGTTTTGGTAAATGAACAATGTGAAGTGGAGTTGCAGATATGCAACTACAAGAATAAAATCATGTGTTATATCATGCCCATGGATGTGTGCCATATTCTTCTGGGTAGACCAAGTTAGTTTGATAAAGGTGTTATGCATGATGGGAAGAAACAAATTCTATAATGATGGCATCAATCATACCTTGTTTCCATTTCAAGAAGAGGGAACATCGGCGAGTAATGATTCAAAGGCATTTCTATTGAGTAAGAATTTTTTTTTCAATAGATGGAAGATAATGAGGAGATTTTTTCTTTAGTGTGTAAACCTAAGGTAATTCTTACTTCCACTATGTGACTGATTTGCCTTTTGAGATTCAAGATATGTTGAATGAGTATAGTGATATCATAGTGGATGACTTGCCCAATGAGTTGTGAGGAGTATAAGTTACAATAATGACTTAATTCAGAAGAAAGTCTACCAAATATATTTGCATACATAATGGATCCTCGGGAGAATGAAGAAATCATAAAACAAGTGCAGGATTTTTAAGATAAAGACATGATTAGAGAGAGCCTTAGTCCATGTGTAGTAGATACAGTTTTGAGCCCTAAAAAAGATAGAGGTTTGTGCGTGTGTAAAAATTCCAGAGCATTGGACAATATCACAATTAGATACATATTTCCTTTACCTTCCATAGATGATTTATTATATTGTTTGAGTGGTGCTAACTATTTATCTAATATTGATCTAAACGGTGGGTACCATCAGATCAATATTAGAGAGGAACATGATTTGAAGACAACTTTTAAAACAAATGATGGGTTGCATGAATTGTTGTCATGCCATTTGGGTTTTCCAATGCACCCAATACTCTTATGAGATTGATGAATGAGGTGTTCAAGGAGTTCATGGGGAAATTTATGATTGTGTAGTTAGATGATATATTGGTTTACAACTAGTCCAAAGAAGAGCCCTTTAGGCATTTGCAGTATGTATTAAAGAAGTTGCATCAAGGGAAATTGCTTATTAATTTGAAGAAATGTTCATTCCTAAAGAAAAATCTTGTGTATTTTGGCTTTGTCATATCTAAGGATGGTTTGAAGATGGAACCCGAGAAGGTAAGATCTATTATTGATTGGCCCTCTTCTAAAAGTATTTTTTAAGTTAGATTTTTTCATGGTTTGGCTAGTTTTTATAGGAAGCTCATCAGGAATTTTAGCAAGATGAGTAATCCAATTGTGGAGACTATAAATAAAGACAAACAACCATTCCAATGGACTGCTAAAGTAGAAAAGGCCTTTCAATTATTAAAGAAAAAGATTAGGGAACAACCTATTCTAGTGTTTCTAGATTTGTACAAGCCTTTCCAAGTGAAGTGTGATGCTAGTGGAGAAGCGAATGGTGTTTTACTAATTCAGGAGGATAATCCTATAGCATATTTCAATGAGAAATAAACTAAGTCAAGGAGGAAGTACAATTCTTGTGACAAGGAATTTTATGATGTGGTATAGGCTCTAAAGAAATGGAGGAATTATCTAGTGTCTAAAGAATTTGTTTTGTATACAAATAATCATGCCTTACAATACATTACGCAACGATCTAAATTGAGTTTAAAGCATGTCAAGTGGATTGAATATCTCCAAAATTTCACTTTTGTTTTGAAGTGTATTAGTTTCCAAGCTAATAGAATTGTTGATGCATTAAGCGAGAGAAATTTGATTATGCAGAAAAGTCAAGTCCAAATCATGGGGTTTGGCTTCATGAGGCTGATGCATATTTTAAGGAGGAATATAATTCATGTAAAAACCCAACAATCCAAAATAAGATTTTTTAGCTTGATTACATGCTTCAAGAAGGATTATTGTTCAAAAACAATCAACTCTAAGTTCCAAAGTGTTCGATGAGAGAAAATTTAATTAAAGAAAATCATAGTGGAGGTCTTGGTGGACACTTTGGACATAATAAAACATATGAGCAACTGGAATTTTTCTACTATTGGCCAAGGATAAGGATTGATGTGCAGAAATTTGTGAGCAGTTGTAGAGTTTGCTAGCATGCAAAAGGAAAGATCCAAAATACAATGTTGTATACGCCATCGAATTTTAGATAGGTTGTGGGATTGGTAAGCATGGAATTTGTATTGGGTTTTCCAAAACTAGAAAGGGTAATAATGCAATATTTGTTATACTGTACAAATTTTCAAAAATGACCCATTTCTTTCCTTATTTTAAAACCAGTGATGCTACCCATATTGCTAACTTGTTCTTCAAAGAAGTGGTGACATTACATGGAGTTCCCAAGAGCATTGTCTTGGACAGGGATACCATATTCTTGCGACATTTCTGAAGGGCTTTATGGAAGAATCTGGAAATTGAATTGGGCTTTAGTTAAACTTATCACCATTAGGCCAATAGACAAACTGAGGTAGTCAATAGAAGTTTGGGGAATATATTAAGAATCTTGGTTGGAGACCATTTTAAGTAGTGGGATCATATGTTTCCCTAGGTTTAATTTTCCTATAATGATTCTCCAAATAGAAGAACTGGTCAGAGCCATTTTTGGATTATGTATGGGAAACATTCGAGAGGAGTACATGAACTCATAAACTTGGGAAGAGAAAAGCAAAGGATTGAAACAGCAGAAGACTTTGTTTTAGCTATGTAGGAGATCCATGAGCAAGTGAAATAGAGACTACAAGGGAGTAGCCTCAAATACAAGACCAAAGAAGATCTTGACAAGAGAGAACAAAGCTTCAAAGTAGGATATTTATTGTTAGCACATTTAAGGAAGGAAATATTTCCTAAAGGAGAGTAAAATAAACTTAAATTAAAGAAAATTGGTCCTTGTAAGGTCCTTAAGAAATTTACAGCCAATGCTTATGAGATAGAGTTTCCACCAAAGATTAACATCTCTCTCACCTTCAATGTTGCATACCTATACAAATATCAACCAAGAGAGGTGTTACAAACAATAGATGATAGTGGACAACAACCAATTCAATGACAGAAGTAGTTACTAGTAGTAGAGTCTTTGCAGCCAGAGAGGATTTTAGACAAAATACTCATTATGGCCAAGGAATAATATGAGTATTTTCTCATGTGGGAGGATCATCTTTGTAGCTGATGCAACTTGGATGACCACCAAATTATTACAGAAAAGTGGCAGAATTGTTGAAGACATTGTGAGCAGGAGCTTGTGAATTCTTTGTTCCTTGGGAGTATGATGCAGGGGCATCCACAAAAACCCGATTGGCCAAGAGGTCAAAAGTTCTTTACCAAAGGAGTTGGTTCCTTAATGAGTGGATTATTAGGATAGATCTTGTTTTGATTGTCATGTAATGCACTAAAATTAGCTAATTGTTTTAATTTGTTCAATAATTCCCAAACTGGTCCATCTGATTCCATCTTCATGGATCTAGACCGATATTATGATGTATTATTTATAATGATCTTAAATCAATAAAAATAATTAGAGAGAGTGTAGTGTGCGATGGTAATTATTCAAGACTTACATTGAAACCTATCCTTCTTCAACCTATTGTTTTAATTCTTAACCAGTGTCAATTTATTACCCATTGGCTGCATATATATACACATATATAACATTGCAGGGAATTGTGTTGATAGATAAATTAACCGTTGCTTTACACTGCGTAAGAGGGAGGTTTGCAGGAGTGAAAAAGGAGCATTAACAGTGCAATAATCCAAGAATAGAGTATGCAAGCAACCACACAACACTCAGTTGATTTAAAAAAAAAAAAATTGACGAAATTTCGTCAGCTAACAGGTGTCGGTAAACAAAACGTAGGTTCCATAAATATAAAAAATCATCACTTAACAACATCGAGCTGACGTGTCCTGCAAGTCTTTTCCCCGGATGATTGAGAGAACAACATATATGGGAATAATGAGGATGCCTGGATGATGAAATGACATGTGAGGTTGTCCAATAAGAAGGAGGTTTGGGTAACATGAAGTGTGAGTGGGACCGCAAGAGTATGTTGAGCCTCCTGGAGGTCAGTGTGTGCACACTTTGAGAAGGAACCAAGGTCGACAACTGATGGGAGCTGGGATCGACACTTGATGGGAAAATATCAGAGCCTGTCTCCAAGAGGGTTACTTTGTGTGCAACATTGGGACAGTCGTGCTGATGTAAGCCTAATATGATGTGTCCTAGTGGGTAAAGAATTGTGCACCAAGAAAAAGGCAGTGCCTTGGTCACAAGAGTTGGTCATATTGAGAGGAAGTTTAAAAGCGTCAGGAGCATATAAAGTGGGGTTGTGCAGGTTATAATACTTGTTAACAGTGCAGGTGACTATTATAATAACATGTTAAAGCGATGGTTTTCTAAAATGGTAAGCCCCTCCTCCTTTTGATATTTTGTATGTATATTGGCTCCAGTGGCTATTAAATGAAGCTCAACTGCAATATATATCTATATATTTATTATATATATATATATATATATATATATATATATATATATATTATTTATATATATATATATATATATATATATATATATATATATAATATATATATAGATATAGGTATAGATATAAGCCCCTCCTCCTTTTGATTTGTTGTATGTATATTGGCTCTAGTGACTATTAAATGAAGCTCAACTGCAATATTTGAGTTATACACACACACACACATATATATATCAATCTCGATTGTGATGGTTCTAGTTAGACTTTGGGAAAAAAGTGCATTTTTGGGCCTAATCACTATATAAAAATAATAACAAATAAAGGCTTGCACTAGGCATTCACCAATGTTGTTCCAAGGGCTTTTGTGAAACTCACACCACTTTCTAGTGTCCTTATTTGACATTACATTACCTTTCTCTACATGTGACTTGGGTTGGTAATCTTGGAGTTGGCTCTCCTTTCTTTATCCCTTGTTTTGTGAGTTATGGATTCCTTTTTCCATGCTTCTATTGTGGTGGATTTATAGATCCAAATTCTCATTTATTCCTTGACTTCAATTTATGCTCAATTATATATCGATAAGTAGCTCCATGTGAGGAGATGTCAAAGAAATCCATGTATGTTTCGATGTACCTATGTAGGCCACTACAATACTTCAGAACCATGTGGCACTTGGAGTATTGGATACATAGCTTTGAGCATGAGGTATGGAAAATATCGCTTGTTAAAGGTATCTTTCCCATTGTTGGTAGTGATCAAAGGATATGGGTGAAATTTTCCATCATCTCATTCCTCTATCGCATGAGTGCTTCCTCAAGAAATAACTTGATAGGATCTTCTTCTCCATCTTCTCTCCTTTCTTTCACCATCGGCGGCCACTAAGGTTGGCAAGAGTGATCATCCCAAGTGAAACTATCTCAAGACATAACTCTCTATACCCAAACCTCGTCAAGGATATGCACTGAGAAACAACAAGGAGTAGATTACTTTGATAACATTGATCCAGGATGTAATGGGAATGAAATGAAAAGTATAAGAGGAAATAGAACACAACACACTCACACACATATAACATAGACTACAATAATATAGTGAAACCTAACTTCCATTAATAAATAAAATAACATAATACTATAAAACATATATTGGCTTGAATGGTGGTATCTTATCTATAAAGAAAGAGAGAAGGCAACGACATTCATTTGTGAAAAGATATTAAAAGAGGCATAAAGAATAGAATTTTAACATAAATAAATAACCCCAAAGGTAAAAAACCTAACCCTAGAAGATGAAGCACTAAAAGGATTGTGGGTGCCTAGGTGGTTAGTTGGTACATTCACTTCTCGAGGGTGCAAACTTTGCATACAATCTTTGTTTGGGGTGCATATTATCTTGTTTGAAAGAACTATTTGAATATTACAAATTTTGGCTAGGGATAGGGTATGCCATGTTAATCCTTGGCCCCTTGAATTTCCAAAAAACATTGTTTAGGGTCTTCAAATTGCCCTAGAAGTTTGGGACCAAAAAAACCATAGAAAACTACTAAGAAGATAGTGAATTGTTGAGTCAATGGAAGAGATGTGTGGCCACCAATATCCACACATATCATAACAAATCATGCCAACTTGATTACCAATATAGATTTGATTCTAGTCTTCAAAGAGAGACAATTACAAGCACTGAAGAAATATCTCGTCATCATGAACAATTGATAGAATAAATTCATAAAGTGATCCAGGTGGATATTGGTGGCCACCCTCCCATCCCACTTGGACCCCCAACACTATCTCTTTCATTTTTTCGGTTTCCTTAATTGTAGCATAGTTTACTATTTTTAGCAATTTTTAAGGTCCTAAACTTCCGAAGCTGTTTTGAGGCCCTAAATGACATTTTTGTGGAAATCTACCACCAACGATTAGGTATAATTCATTTTTTTCGTTGTAGTCCTTGGAGAGATATTTCCAATGGGGTATCATGCACGTCAAATAGAGATAATATGAACAAGTCACGACCCCGGGAAGTTGGCTGCCCAACTAACCCTAATAGGGCCCATAAACTCTTGGTGTTACATCTCCTCGGGTTAGGGTTTTGGTTGTTTAGGGTTTGCTCTTATTGTTTAATAATAAAAAGGCCCTTGAGCCTCATTGTAACATAGTTTAGAGGCATGTAGATCCCACATCTCTCCTTAGACATAAGCTACCATCGCCCAAGCTAGTCTATTTCCATTTCTGTTTGTAAGCATATTTCAGTATTTTACATTAATGAAATGATTTTCTGCTGCACCTCTGTATTTATGGTTATCTTTGTAATTTGTTATGTTCCTATTTAAATTTGGATCAGTGGTATCAAAGAAATCTACTCTTTCTCTGTTTTTTTTGCATATCCCCAATGAGGTCCAGATATAAGGAGTTAGGGCTTGAACTGGTTGAACCTTTGCAAGAACAGCCTCGCAAATTGCGACGGCCTCCCATGGCAGATGAAAAGAAAGATGAGGGGGCAGGAGATCCTATCAAAATCTTGCTCGAAGAAACCCTCAAGCGACAAAGGAACACCAAAATGTACAACTTTTCTCAGATCCCTCAGCGGCTACCCAGAGGCAATGCATCTGCTTCCAACAACTATTTTGAAAACACCACACCCTTTAAGGTACAAATTAACTTTGAAGTCCCCATATTCGAGGGTCAAATAGATGCAGACGTCGTAGATAAATGGTTGAATTTGATAGAAAGATATTTTTCTGTTCATGATTTTTCCAGCCGAAAAAAGATTACTTTTGCTCTTCTCAAAGCCAACCCCCACATCAATCATTAGTGGGAAACCTATTGTGAATAGAAGGATGAAAGTACGAACTCACTTTTTTCAGCTGCTCCAACTTGGAATTCATTTCAGGATGCCATCAAGGAGCAGTACTACCCTATCAAGAGCTACAAGGACAAATATATAAAGTGAACCACGCTACGGCAGGGAAGGGACCAGGATGTGCCAGATTTTACAATTGTTTTTCATACCTGTTGGGTCCCTATAATACTAGTGATTACCCCATTACTATTGTAGTTGTATCCCTTATTAATATTTTTGTGCCCCTATTGCCCCCATATTGTTATTATTGTGCCCCATAGAATCCCTCTATTGTTATTTTTGTGGCTTTATATTATTATTGTTAGGTAGGCTGGGTTATATTGTGACTCCTTAGACTCCTATATATAGAAAGGGGTTTTGTCATTTGAATCATCCAAGAATTGTTCATTTATGTAATGTAAAGGAGGTTTCCCCCTCAAAGAGGCTGAATTCTAAGGCGTTGATCTATCTATTCTATCTTTTTCTTGAGCTGGTTTCATAACATTTGGTATCAGAGCTTTGGATTTTAGGGTTTCGCTGCTCCAAATAGGTCATCGTGGAATTTTCGCTATTACTTCTTTTCTGTGACATTTCAGAAGCTAAAAAAAAAAAAACCCATTTGAGAAGAAATCGCACCGAACCTTGGACCCAAATTTCAGATCATTTCGTGCTATATTTGCGGAGATATGATCTGAGGAAGTTGGTCTTTTTGCAGATTCCTAAATTACATTCCAAATAGGTGACCTGGGGAAAATCGTCATAACTTTCTCTCTGAGCATAATATTGAAATTTCATCAAAAGGTACAGAAAGAGGATGGACTTTAGTTTCTTGTATAAATTTTTCAGAGCCAAAGGTCGAAACAGTGGCTCGTGGCATGTCGTACAAGTTCGCTCTACTGAACTAGTCTATAATCAAGTCACTGTGGGAGATTTCACATAACTCTTCCTTGGAGAATCCAATTTGGATCAAATAGGTGGCATTGGAAAGAGGACACAGAGGTCTACTGCAGGTCGCAATTTCAGAACTGGATGATCCGAAAGTATAGAGATACATCAGAGGCAATATTGAGCTCCTACAAAGTGAAAAAAGGTGTGTAGATTTTTTTAAATTTTTGCTTAAGCTTGGTTTGAAAATTTATTTTGAAGGAATTCAAAGGGCATAGTAGAGCATTATTATTGGTAACTGATGCCCCGAGGAAAGAAAATGCAAAACACCTAGTAAGCAACCTGAAAGCTCTAGCATGACCTCATGAAGAAGAGGAAAGAATGCTACATGATATATCAAAATTACAAGACAAGTGCAACAAGTGTCACTTGCACAAAAGCTAACAGAAGCTAAGATAAATGGCATGGAATCTAAGATAAAGGGTGTGGAAGCTAAGATGGATGATTTGAATATATATTTGAAGACATATTTAAAGAGAGACATGGCAGATTTGAAGACAGATTTGAAGACAGACATGACAGATTTGAAGTCAGATTTGACAAATTTTCTACAAGATATACTTACTAATGGTGAAAAGGTAGTAAAGGAAACTCATGATGCAAAGAAAAGAAATGTTAAGCATGATTTCATAGACTCTAATGTGGGATCGAAGACCCCCCATATTCCAAAAATCAATATGAGGAAGTTTGATGGCAAGGATCCTGCAACATGGATATTACAGATGGAGCAATTTTTCGATCTCAATAATGTGCAAAACACACAAAAGGTACGTATTGCAACTTTATATTTGGAACCAAATCAGTTTGTATGGTATCAATGTCTTTTCTCTCGTAAACAAATTATCACTTGGGAAATTTTTACGGAAGAATTGACAGCACATTATGAGGATACAAAAAAAGCAACACTTTTTTTAGCCAATTGATAAGTCTCAAACAAAAGGGTTCAATAATGGTGCACATTGAGGAGTCCCAAAAATTGAACATAAATGTAAAAAATATTCCAAAGGAACATAGGATTGATGTGTTCATAGGGACTTTAAAGGATAATATCCAAGATGATGTTCGTCTTTGGGAACCTGATTCATTAGAGAAGGCATTCAGGTTAGCAAGAAAAATGGAAAGCAAAATTATGGCAACCAGGAAGCATACCATTCACAACTATAAAGATGGAAGTGTTGTTGCCCCTAATATTCCACAACCTATAAGGTTGACACCACAACAATTGGAAGAAAAAAGAGCAAAAGGGTTTTGTTATAGTTGTGATAGCAAATACACTAAAGGTCATAAGTGTGCTGAGAAGAAATTATTCTACATAGATTCTGAAGAGGAAGAAGAAAAGGAGCAAGAAAGGTCAAAAGAAGAGGATATACTCTAGGAACAAAGCCTAGATGAAGAAGAAATGAATCTGACCGTATCTTGTAATGCATTGGTTGGAATTACCACTCCTCAAACCATCAAGAGAGAAGGACAAATCAAGAAGAAAAAGGTAATAGTGTTGATTGATTCAGGAAGTACCCACAATTATTCATTGTAATATAGCAAAAGAATTGAATTGCTTCCTATATCCAGCACCAGTGTCAAGTGATGGTTGCAAATGGAGGAACAATAAATTGCTCTGGAAAGTGCATAATATCAAGCTATCCATGGGAGAATATTATTGACTAGCCCAATGCTTTCCATTCCAATGGAGGTGTTGATGTTGTACTAGGAGTCCAATGGCTACAATCCTTGGGTACAATAGCTTTTAATTTTCAAGAACTTTTCATGAAATTTTCTATGGAAGGAAAGGAAGTTGAATTAAGGGGTATTGCAGGGAAACTAGGAAAGATAATCAGCTCTAATGGTATGACAAAGCTTCTAAAAAAGGAACAAAGAGGTGTAATTGCACAATTATGTTCACTAGATGTTTCCACATTGGAATTATCTATTTCTCCAGATCTCCAAAAAGTCCTGGATAATCATTCCAAGGTATTTGAGACTCCTAAAGGTCTCCCACCTGTGCGTGATCATGATCATGCTATTCATCTAATTCCAGAAAGTGTTCCTCCAAACATCAGGCCGTACAGATATCCCTATGTCCAAAAGAGTGAAATTGAACGTATGGTTGCAGAAATGCTAGAGGCTGGTATAATTCAAACGAGTCAAAGTTCTTTCTCTGCTCCAGTAGTATTGGTGCACAAGAAGGATGGATCATGGCGCATGTGTCCAGATTATAGGGAGCTCAACAAGCTCACTATTAAAGATAAGTTTCCCATTCCTGTCATTGATGAATTACTCGATGAATTGCATGGATCAATTTACTTCACCAAGTTGGATCTTCGTTCAGGATACATCAAATCAGAATGAAGACTGAAGACATTCCGAAAACAGCATTTAGAACTCATGAGGGTCATTATGAATTTTTGGTCATGCCTTTTGGCCTTACCAATGCACCTTCAACATTTCAAGGTTTGATGAATCCAATTTTCAAACCATTCCTTAGAAAATTTGTGTTAGTATTTTTTGATGATATACTAATCTACAACAAGTCTTGGAAGGATCATGTTGAACATGTTGACAGGGTGCTACAACTATTGGAGGAGAAACAATTATATCCAAAAAGATCCAAATGCTTCTTTGGAGTCCAAGAGGTGAATATCTGGGTCATATTGTATCTCATGAAGGAGTTAAGGTGACCCTAGCAAAATTAAAGCCATTAAGGAATGGAAAATTCCCACATCCATTAAGCATCTGCGAGGATTTCTTGGGTTGACAGGGTATTATCACAAGTTTGTTAAGAATTATGGGAGAATAGCAACACCTCTAACAACATTATTGAAGAAAGATCCATTTTCATGGACTCCGGAAGCAACAAAGGGCCTTCGAACATCTTAAAGAGGCAATGTGCCAAGCACCTGTCTTAGCTACACCGGACTTCACAAAAACCTTTATTGTGGAATGTGATGCTTCAGGAAATGGAATTGGTGCTGTTTTAATGCAAGATGAAAACCCATTGCTTTTGAAAGTCGTCCAATCAAGGGAAAGTTTTTACACAAAGCTATTTATGAGAAGGAAATGTTGGCAATACTCCATGCATTTAAGAAATGGCAACCCTACCTAATGGGAAGACACTTCAAGGTAAAAACAGATCATGATAGCCTTAAATACTTTTTAGAACAAA